>VMDO01010593.1:39615-71139 GCA_007922755.1 Pedetes capensis | reverse complement strand
TGCAAGTCCAGCTCCTCAGAGTCCTGTGGGCCTCTGCCTCAGCCCTGAGCGTTTGCGTCTGGGCTGAGGCCACTCTTCCAGCTCCCCTCACGGTGGCTCTCTTCTTCCTCCAGGGGCAGGGCCAAGGGACTCAGAGACAAATGCATCTCAGCTGGGTCATCACTGCAGCCCCAGACCTCTGCACCCCACCCAGAGAACTTACCTCCTCCCAAGGTGTCGGGCTGGGCTTTGTAGACTGACTGAGGAGCCCAGGAGCGGATAAGCTGGAGTCTGAAGATGGTGAGCAATGCTCCCGGTTATGCACTCTGCCCTGGAGCCAATGACCACAGGACATTCCATCAGCAACCCCATGCTGCCTTGCCTGCAGGCTGCGCGCCTTATTCTGATTTCAAGAGCTAAAGTTCTTTAGGAGGTCAGGTGTCACCACTGAGCATAACACTGCCTTCCTGAGAGTTCTGGCTCTGGAACCAACGGGTGGTCCACTGTGCCTCTTCTAGTCACTTGGGAAACAAGCTGGGTGCCTTCTGTGTGCCTGCTCTATGCATTGGACACACAGAAGTGACCAAAATGTCAGAGTTCACCACCCCTTTGGAGCTGATATTTCAGCAGGGGACACATGGGAAGCAATAAACATGATAAAGGATTGCGTACTTTAGAAGGGGTAAGGGCTACACGGAAAGAAAGGGAATCTTTTGGATTTACTACCTAGGTGACTTTGGGTAGGTGTCGAGCCACTCTGCTGCTTCCCCTCTCTACAATGAAGTTTATCCTAGCGCTATGTCACAAGGCTTGCACAGAGATCAGTGTGAAACACTTGCTATGGTGCCTGACCTCTACTGCGCATCAGGCAGATGCTACCTGACTCAGTGTATTAATCCATCTGTCACTCGCTGACCCGCGAACATCGCCCCTAACACTTGTTCCATGGCCCGTGTCACTCCACCCTGCATGACCTCACAGCCCCGCCGCCCCTCCCTATCAATCCCATCACCATCTCCCCTCTCCTTACTTCTCCGTCAAGGCACGAAACCTCACTGGCAGATGCCAAGAGCCGGTAATACCAGGGACCACTACCGGGTTGGCCCTTCAGGGTCCTCTGAGCATTTCCGTTTCCCGGCATCCCCTGGGAAGGCGTGTTCCCCGGCAGCGCACGCGCAGTATCTCTGTCCAATTTGGCGCCTCCCAGAGACACTGGTTCCGACAGTGTTCGCTTTGAGGCCAGAGGCAGCGACAATAGCATGCGACCTTTTTCTGCTGCGAGTCGTGGAAAAGGCCTGGAAGGCGCCTTTGCGCGGCGAACCGGGAGCAGGCGGCACTGGGACTTCCTAGCGGCCCGGCTTCTGCCGCACTGAGGCAAAATCCCCCGTCCCATCTTTTGCCCTGCGCCCCTGTGTGCCCTAAGCCTCGCTTTCTGCTTCCTACAGCTCCTGGGAATAGGAAAAGGAGAGTCCCGCCTCCGGGCTGCGTAGCAGCAGGGGGCGCGGCCTTGTAGGGGTTGGGCGGGGCGGGCTCTGGTTCAGGCTCAGAGTCCTGAGAGCAGAGGGTCCTGGCTCAGGCAGAAGTGGCCTGAGGATGGGCTTTGGAGCTGGGCTGTGGAGCCTGCAGGTCTGGAAATTAGGAAGAGCCCCAGATGCTTGGTTGTTCTGTAACGGTGGGAGCGAATTCAGTTCATGGCGTTACTGCAGTTTGGGGGCAAAGCCCTAGCTCAGAGTACCAACAGACATGGCTCAAACGCCTGTCCCCAGTGCACCAATTAAAGAGAGGAGTAATGGTGAAAAGGAGATGTAATCAATGTGCACATTGGGAAGAGGGACAGATAAAGGGGTCAAGTGACCCTAAGTCCATCTTTGGGAACTGATTGAGCTTTAGGTTTAATTAGAAGAAGAATTAAGGACGGGGGCTAAGAAATTGGCATAATGAAGCAGTCCTGGTCAGGATATGGTCAGGCTGATTATTTTCTCAGTTCTGGTCTTGCAGAGTATTCCCAAGAAGTAGTTATTGCTATCATCACTTGAGTGGGAGCAATCTGCTTCTCATAAAATGATTATATCTGCATAGTGCAGCCTCGCCATCATAAATAATTGTGCTCATTTGGGGGATGCTCTGTCCTTCGAGGCTTACTATTGCTTGGGAGTAGTTTTAGTCCCTTGTCATAGAGATGCTTTTCCATCAGTTCTTTTGTTCCTGGAATCCAAAGTGACTGCTGAGGAAGGTGACTCAAGGAAAGGTTAAACCGGATGTGTTGGCTCATACCTGTAATCCCAGCACTCCAGAGGCTGAGGCAGGGGGATTACCTTGAGTTTGAGGCCAGCCCTGGCTACAGAGTGACACTCTGTCTCAAAAAACAAACAAAAAATAAAAAAGAAGAAGGGTTAAGAGGCAAAAATAGAGTCAAAGAGGGACGAAATGGAGTTGGGCCAGTGACCAGTGTCCTTCACTTTTAGTTACATTATGGGCCCAAGTGATGAGTCAATGCTCTTTAGTAAAAGCAGTTTTGAAGTTCTTGTTATGATGGCACCAAAAAATGCCTTGTTACAATCTGGTCTTTACTTTTTTGGGAATGCATTATAAAATAGCAGACAGATTTTGGCTCTAAGAGTGCCAGCCAGTAACAATGTGGCCTTGAGGAAAGTGTTCTGTTGCCTGTCAAGGTCTTGAGAAAGAGGCCAAGTGTGTCTTTCTTACTTGTGCCTGGTTGGTCAAGCAGTCCTCCTGGGGTCAGAATTGGCAGGGTCTGGGTCCATGTATGCCATAATACCTTCTGTACGGGAGCTAACATGTGTCAGGCAGTTTTCACAGATGTATATGTGAAAGATGATCATAGAATACATGGCATTTAATTTCCATTTGAACTTGTGTCTTTCCCTTTCCCTTTCCCTTCAGCAGTTAGTCTCACATTCTATAGGTGGTTTGTGTGAGTTGCAGTCCAATTCTGCAAACTCAGTACTGATACCTCCTGGGAAATGACTCTGTCTAAGGCATATATAGGAGTCCCAGAAAAGATTCTGTTTGACTTGGGGTAGTGAGCAGTGAATTATTGCCCATTCTGTATTTCCTGTGCACGTGTCAGTGATGGCCGGGTTTAAACATACCAACCTATTTATTTCTAGAGGAGACGTTATTAAATAACATACTTTTCAGGCCTCAATTTAACTAAGAAGGAAATGGTTAATAGTCCTGGTATGACAGTGCCTTGAGAGCAGTAGATAAAACCCAAGTTGCAGAAGCATCTGATCTGTGACCCTCGTCAGACTCTCCCCATATCCTGATTCTGCAGGAAAAGATGCTTGCACAGAAAGAGAAGAGGCCGATGCTTTGGATGGGGCATGATATTCAGGAATTAAGAAACACATGAAAGGGGTTTTTCTAACCCATATTGTCTGAGCTGTTGGGATCTACTAGTCCACTGGTAATCGTGGTTTGGATCCACTTGGCTCCAAGTGGGCCTCTATCTTGTTTTTTTTTTTTTTTTCTGCCAAAGTCAAGGACCACATGCCTTACACAGGCTACTATTATTCTTCAGAGGAGCATCTGTTATGCTTAAGCCCAGGAATAGCTCTCAGCAGACACTTGCTAAATGATGTCTATTTCCATTGTCCTCTCCCATGCAATATGGAACATGCTGGTGCCATTGCTGGACCTTTCCATACCATGGGCTTTCCTTTTGCCATCTCCTTGTACAATTTTGCCAGTCTCAGGTACCAACCTTGTCCAGAATCATCACTTATAGCTAGCTGAAAACATTTTTAATGGAGAAGTTAGGCTTCTTATTGAGTTGAACTTAATCTATTTTATTCCTGATGCTATCTGAGCAGTTTTTACTGGTATTCAGTATACAGTTTGCTTTAGTCTTTCCAGGGCAATGAGCCTTTTGAAATCTATGTTTATTTTCTCCTGGGAAAATGACTTGCCAGGTCATTTGTCAGAAAGCTTCAGACCCAAGCAATAGCTACTGGGAGGTCCCTCTAGGCCTTTTCCACATTGGAGGGGCAGAGTTCCTGAGTAATTGCAGTGGGCATGAGTTGAGCCATGCTTGTTTTCTTTGTAGTGTTCTGCTGAGGGTCCTTGGTACCTGCCTCTTCTTGGAAGGTTTTCCTCTGATGAATGTGGTCATAGGCACAGCAGGCGGTGCTCTGATCATGTCCTACTCTTTGAATTACATGAGTTCCTATAGGGAAGGGAAAGCCAGCTGCAAGTGCTCATCATATGGCTGGACAGCACTGTGCTCTCTATAGCTGCCCCTGTGGATTTCTACAGGCAGGGGAGTAGAGTTGTATGGAGCTAGAACTGAGAGTAGGGTGCTATCATTTGAATGGGTCTCTTAAAGTTCAAATATTGTTAGCTTAATCCCTAAAACAACAGTGTTGAGAAGTGGGACCTTTCTGAGGTGATTAGATCATAAATGGATTAATGTCATTATTGCAAGGGTGGGGTTTGTCATGCAAGTGAGGCCTCTTCTGGTCTTCCTCTCATTCTCTCTTCCCTTCTGCCTTCTGCCACAGGATGATGCAACAGAAGGCCCTCACCAGATGCTGATCAGATGCTGGTGCCATCTCTTTGAACTTCCCAGTCTCCAGAGTCATGTTCCAAATAAATTTATTTTCTTCATTAAATTACCCCAATTTAGGTATTCTGCCATAGCAACGCAAAATGGACTAAGACAAAAGGAATGAAAAATCCTTCTCAGGGAACTGGTTGACAGCTTCAAAATATATGAAGCCAATACCATGGCTGATTGGTGGCTCAGAGTTAGAACTCTAGTCTTTGGGTGACTGTGTCCGTTGTTGAGAAATATGTACACCATGATAAACTCCAAAGGAGGAAGATTGCAGCTAGCCTCCAGCCGACTCTGCTTTCAAGGTCTGTTTGTGTTCTTGAAAAATGCTATAGGAGGCCAGAATATAATAAGATATACCGTGGGCTTAGACCATGCCAGAATATTGTAGTATGTGATTTACATGCATTTCCTCATTTAAAAATTATTAATATCTCTCATTATTATGAAAGCCTGTCTTACTGAAGCCCACATATGCCAGGCAACTCACCTAGAGTTTCTCTGATTATCACCATTCATGGAAGTGAGAAAGAGCATGAAGAGCATAGATAAAAGATCACCACAGTCCAGCAAGTCAAGAAGGTGTTTCTGTCACCCATAGGTCAGGAAATGGCAGAAAATCATTGGTAATATCCTGAGTATCCTACTGTTCCAGGATGATTAACTTAGAAAGGAGTTTATCTTAGAAGGGAGTAGCTGTGAAAACTCACATCTATGGAAAGATACTTGTCTGCTGTACCTGCTAGAGGAAAAGTATGGCTTCTACCTCCCTTCTGTCTTCCAAATTTTATGCAGAGAAATCACATTGGCAAGGGAGTCTGAGAAATATTACCTCAAGGTTTCCAGCTCCTGAAATCCAGAGAATATGGGAATGGGAATGTTGTGGAGTGACAACAGATAATAACTTGTGTGTTGTGGAGTGACAACAGACAATAACTTGTGCATCTTTGAAGTCCTGATAAAATTGAAAGATATGTCTCTCGTCTTCCTTCCAGACTGAAGTCAAGGCTTGCACAAGTCTCTTGTGTCACTCTGCAAACTGGTGCATCACTGCTGAGACAAACAAAAGGGATTTGTGTCATGGAATTATCTTATTTTTCAGGCCTTAGATTGCCTGGATGTTAAGTGAGTCCTAATTTGTGCTCCCCATATCCTTGTATGGGGCTGGGATTTAGCTCAGTTGGTAGAGTGCTGCTCTGCAGTCTCTGAGGTCCTGAGTTGGATTCCCAGCACCTTAAAAATGGGAGAAGGATGTGGCAACCCACTCCCAAGGCAATCCCAAAACAATCTGTCATTGAAAACCCTATGAGGGTCGCTGTGAGTTGGACACGACTCGACGGCACCAGAGAACAACATATCCTTGTATACACTTTCACATGTTTGTCCTTGTGAACATGTACTTCCACTCACCCACATCTCAGACAGCAGATCCCCTGGTGTCATTGTGGAGGAGCTGAAAACATTCATAGGTGATGGAGTCTTCAGGTAAGTTTGGAGAACTTCTTTCCAAATGCTGCTGGCCTCAGAAGTTGAAGCTGCAGTCATAGAAACATTCAAGCAAAAAGCATTCTTCTGTATGCTCAGCTTAGAGAAAGACTCCAGAGTTTATTTTGTATGGCATCTTTGAGAGTGTTCCCACCAATAGAAAGAACCTATTTTCCCTCCTGAGGGCACTATTCATCCAGTGAATATTCAGTGAATGTGAGCAAACTACAATGAATCAAGACTCAGATTTTCAAAGTTGGGTTCCTGGCTGAGTTTAGATAGGGTTTTAGAATACTCCTCAACAGCATGTTTTGGACTGTTTCTACCAATAAGAGTTGGCAGTTATGTTGAAATTTATTTTCCATGTGTGTTACTCAGCTGTCTTATTATAACAAATATCTGATTTCATTAACTTATGGCTCCTAGTTTTGGAGGTTTTAGTTGATGATTAGTTGGCTCTGTTGCTTTGGGCCTGTGGCAGCACTTCATAGCAGGAGCATGTGGCAGAGAAAAAGCATTCACTTATGACCAGGAAGCAAAAGATAGGGAGAAGAGTGGGCCTTAAAGGTCATGCCTCCAATAACCCAAAGACCTCCCACTAGACTCTACCACATAAAGTTCCCACTACTTCCCAAAAGTGCCAAGCTGGGGATTAACACATAGGCTTTTGGGGGGCACAACAGATCTAAAATATAGCTCAATGCCTGCCCAAAAGGAGCACTTCAGAAAATATATTTCATGAAATATTGGTTCTCTGGCTTATTAACAAGTATGATGTGATGAAGGAGTTTCATAATTGTAAAAACTTGGGGAAAATGTGTAGAATTTTTAATGGAAGGACTCTAGAATGCTAATTGACCTATATAGATATCCCAGAAGGTCTGCAGAGAACATTTTCCAAATGCATCTAACCATAGAACCTTTCCCAAGGTTGTGTTGTTGTTGTTGTTGTTAGGTGCCATTGAGTCGGTATCCGACTCATAGCGACCCTCATAGGGTTTTCAATGGCTGACTGTTTCGGGGTTGCTTTGGGAGTGGATTGCCAGGCCCTTCTCCCAAGGTTGTGTAGAGAGACAAAAAAAAAAAAAAAAAAAAAAAGGATTCTAAATTATAAGAGGATCCCTCTAGATTGTCTGACAATGAGCTAGGTGGGACAAGTGGTTCCCCAATCCTTCAGATCAGATGATGGCTGCTTGTGATCTCAGCCTCCTACAAGGTTGCTGGGCAGCTATCATTTTTAGTAGTCCCCTAAACAACTGACACTTAAGCTCAAATGTTTGTCCTCCACTCGCAATGGCACTTTATGCTGTATGTATGAAAAGGAAGAGAAGCAGGTCCCTTTCTGGATGCATCCAGTTGCACCCAACCCAACCATGTCTTTCTGCAGAATAATGAGAGAATGGGAGACCTGTGTCTTTTGCTGGTTGTTATGGTTTAAATCTAAAATGTCCCCCAAAGGTTATGTGTTTGAATGTTTGATCCCCAGCTGGTGGCACTGTCCTGGGAGCCTGCAGAACTTTGAGAGGTGGGACCCAGCTTGCAGAGGTAGGTCACTGGGGGCCAGCCTTTGGAGGTTTTACCTGGACCACCAGTTCTCTCTGCTTCCCGATGCCATGACACGGGGTCCTCTGCCACAGGCTCTGCTGCCTGCCCTGCTGCCATGCCTGCCTTACTTCTGTGAACTAAAATCCTCTGAACTATGAGTCTCATTAATCTTTCCTCCCATAAGTTGTTTCTGTCAGGTATTTTGCTGCAGTGACACGCAATCTGACTAACACACTGACCTAGCCTGCGTCAATGATACTTGTTGGTGATTGACTGAGCCTTTTGTCTGTTAGTGCCAAATATAGAGTGAACATATCAGAAAATTTTATCTGTTTGAGAGGTGGGAAGCATCCTCTCTGAGGGTGAGGGCAACTCATCCATAGTGGTCATCATTTTCTGTGGGCCACACATATTCTTGAATAGGCAGACTATGTAAACCCACAGCCATGATTACATGGCCATAATGTCTCTAGGGAACAAAAACACTCCATAGTAGACAATTCATTTGGCCCTAGGTAGGTAGTCACTGGATAGTTACAAAGCCTGGAGGCCACAGATGCACACTTGAATTCCATAATTTGGCTATGTCACTATGAAAAACAATGAGGCTGAGAGACAAGGCTTCCCATTGTTATATACCTCAGTTGTTCTGTTTTTGAGTTTTTAAGATGAAGAGAAAGGGATAGAGATCCTCCCACATGCAGGCACCATTTTGGCAGCAGATATAATCCAAACCCTCTGATTTTATCATTATGCAATATACCAAATACAGGATTATTGAACAAAATCGGGTATAGGTAAAAATGTGACAATTCATGGAAATAATAAAATTTTCCCCAAGACTGGTCCCATGAAGGGCTGAAGAAATCTCTGGGAAATTGGATTGTTTTTCTGTATGACAGAGGGGTGGATATTTAGGTAGTGGAGTGAAGCATGTGTTAATATTTGGTAGACAATTTGGTAGACAATTTGGTAGACAATTTCTGTAACATAATGACTCTGGTGGGTGTTGACCCCACAGGAAGGGACAGATATGCCTACTACATTCCTGAAATGGGCACTTAGGGTAATTGGGCATACACACAACACACACACACACATACACACACACACACAGTGAGGTAGGTAGGGAGGGAGAGAGGGTGGGAGGGAAGGGGAGAGAGAGAGAGAGAGAAACAGAGAAATAGAGACAGAAAGGAGAGAAAGAGAGGGAGGGGAGAGATGTTTGAGTGTCTGGTGTCTGAAGGTAAAGGTAATATGCATGTGAGGTTAGTACTGCTTTGAAAAAGGTTGCCATTTTAGTATCATTAAGTGGGAGTGGGAACCTGGGAGTCAGAGTTCCTGTGAATCCAATGATATACCTTGACTTGCAATGGTGACTTGTAAGTGGAAGATGCTCCTAACTTTACTCCTTTTTTTTGTTTTGTTTTGTTTTGTTTGGGACAAGGTCTTGCTGTATAGCCCAGGCTGGCCTTGAATTTACCTCAATCCTCCTGCATCAGCCCCCTGAGTGCAGAGATTACAAGCGTGTGCCATCCTGCCTGGCTTCTAACTTTGTTCCTTCAACCAAGGAATATTATAATGGGTGGGATGATTATCATGTTGTTTCCCTATGCTCTGCCTTAAGTAACAAGAGACATGACGGTCCCAAGTGTGTCTGGGATGGACTTATTCATTTAGACATGTGAAAATAGCATCGTTTAACAGTAGAATTTATGACTTACCATAGGCAGGAATACTGATTAAAAGTCCACCATAGAAACAATCATGACTCCTGTTTTCTCTGCCCTGGGGAAGCTCCTGGGCTCAAGGAGTCAGAGATGATAAGGGGGAACAGCCCTCATTTCCTTGTGATGTCCTCCAGAATGCCTATCCCCTACATCTTACATGGGTTCCCTCTCTATACCCACTGTGCTTGGATGAAGCTAATCTTCACCCTCCTCTGCCTCACATGACCCAATGTGATGGAACAAACATGCAAAGGCCAGGGACAGAGAGGATGGTATGAAATCTGAGGGGCTGAAGCATCCAAGTAGGTATCCTTGGAGGAGCAGCTTGAGGTATGGCTTCTCTGGAGTGCATCATTACCAGCCTTGCCCCACTCTTCATTGTAAGCTGCCCTCCTGTTCCCACACTGACAGCTGGCCAGTGGATGCGTATCTAAGTGTGGGGAAGAATGGTTCACATCCTAAGCATAAGAAATGTTGCTTTAAATCCATTGGTTCAGCAGCTACACTCTTCTCCTGAGGTCATCTGCATTGGTGAAATAACTCCTAGATCTCTGTGTAATGTATTATTCTGAGAAAAGGATAGACAGTCTGGCTCATCCCAAGTGGTATGACGGTAGTTGGCTGGGGATGGATATATCCAACCTCAGAAAGCTCTTCCCTTTATCAAATAGCAAGCACAGGCATAATAGAAAGATCTTCCTTTAGAACAGATTATTCTGTAGTTAGAGACAGAAAGACACAAGTATCTGTACTGTGTATTTTTGTGGTTGTATTGAGTGTATTAGTTGTAGAGAATGTTGTTGCTGCTCTCACAATATTGACTCTGAAGTCACAAGCAGTGATGTCCCAAGTTACTGTTATCAGGGGATGGGAGAGATTCATTGTTGTTACATTGAATGTTTTCAGCATGGCCTTTTCCTGCTCAAAGACACATATATTTAAATATTTAAAATAGTAACATTTTCCTGGTTAATTAACTTTTTATCCTATCAAAATATTCTTTATCTCCAATTATAATTCTTGCCTTAAAATCTAATTTGTCTAATATTAATTGTATCAGTCAGAATTCAGTAGGATACATACCAGGAATTGGCTCACATTCTTTGAGATCTGGCTAGAGAAGTCTGAAATTTGTTGGGATGGCTAGCAAGCTGCAATTACTTATTCTGCTGTCTGCAGGTAGAATTTCTTTCCTCAGGGACAGCTCAGTCTTGCTCTTATGCCCTTTCAACTGATGAAACACACTTGGATTGCTGAAGATAATCTTTACTTAAAGTCACTGATTTTTAGATGTTAATCACATCTCCAATTTAGTATTTGGTTGAATAACTGGATATTATAGCCTAGCTAAGCGGACACATAAAACTATCACAGTCCACCCCTTGGCATCTTGGTACCATACACATTTCCTTAAACTGTACTAAATATCCAAATAAGAATAAAACAAAGGTATACTTCTATATCACGTGATTTAATTACCCTGCATACGACCAAAAATGCACCAACTCTTTCCCTAGAAGAGGATGGAAATTTCTTGGGTGATGTTCACATTTCTCTGTCATATCCTGTAACTTGAATACTATGATGTAAAGTTAATTCTCTTGTTTTTTTTTTTTTGTTGTTGTTGTTTGTTTGTTTTTGAGACAGGGTCTTGCTATATAGCCAAAGCTGGCCTTGAACTGAAAATCCTCCTGCCTCAGCCTCCAAAGTGTAGGGATTACTGACATGTACTACCATGCCTGGCAAATGACTTTAAACATTTTTATTTTTTATTTTTGGCAGTACTGGGGCTCAAACCCAGGGCTTTACACATGCTAGGCAAGTGCTCTACCACTGAGCCACATCCCTAGCCCTAATGTTAGTTCTTATTAATATATCTTATGTTAGATGATAATGGGATAAGAGAGAAGGAAATAAAAATACATACCCATCATACAATCATACCCAAATACAGAAGAAATACTCATAACAATTATAGTTCTTGTTTCTGCAGTTGGTCATGTGGTCAAAGTAGAGCATTTGAAACCACTTTCTTATTTTACCATTTCATACTTCCTTTGCCCTCAGCAAGTATCTCAGCTGGTTGTGGTTCTTTGCCTGGTGGTGTCACCCAAACCTTCATTTCTGGAGGATCTGGGCCATTAGCAGTCCTGACTGAATTGGGTTTTGAAGTTTTTCATTGAGTTTGATTACAAGGTGTGGTAGTACTAAGAGATACCTTAAGGGATCTCAAATATTCTAGACCCAGTCTTCCTTATTTCCATTGTCAGCCCAATTTCCCCTCAGTAATTAAGATAAGTCACCCCAACCAGTATGGTAACTTCCTTTGCCTGTTGATGTAGAGGCATGAGGAGCCCAAAGCAGCTGGGTGGTAGTTTTAGCTTCCAGTTCAATGGAATCACTGTTGTGTCTCTTGGTGGAAGTATTCCTCCTTTTGGAACTGAGACCTCTAGGCTGGTAGAACATAAAGTCACATGGATGGGAAGCAAATATTTTGGGAGTGAGTCATTAGGGGTGAATGATACCATTCTCATTTCCACCTCTTGCTTCCTGGCTTTTCCTGTGATGGTTTAATGGATCTATAAATTGCACACTGAATCTCTTCAGCAAAAACTTATTTGGCTACACCCATGGCCCTCTTTCCAGAGCATGTTTTTCCAATAGTGAATTTCTTAATTTTAGTATTCTTTGCAAGCAGAATGTTAGGAACCTTTCAAATCATCAAGTGCTGCTTCCTTTTTGCTTAACAATTACTTTCACAATTACTCTTTCCTCTTGCATTTTGCTTTAACAGCAGAGAGGAACTTGGCTTGGAAATCTCATTAGCTAAATATCCTTGTTCATAATTTACAAGTTCTGCTTTCCATACAACTGTAGAATATAATTCAGCCATATTTTCTGCCACTATTTAACAAGGGTCACCTCTCCTCCCTTTTCAGTGACATGCCCCTCATTTCCCTTTGCATTCTTAGTAGAAGTGCCTTTACTATTCATATTTCTACTACTAATACTACTAATGCCTGCAGCCATAGCACTGTAGCCTCTGATCCTATCAGATCTCCGAAGCTAAGCAGGGTCAAACCCTGTTAGTACTTGGATGGGAGACTGCCTGAGAACACCAGGTGCTGTAGGTTTGGGAGAAGAACCCAGCAACCCACTCCCCCCAAAAAATCAGCCATTGAAAACCCTATAAATAGCAGAGAAGCACTGACAATAGTGTTTTGCCTGTTGTACATAGGGTTGCTATGATTTGGACACTGACTTGATGGCACCTAACACTAACAAAAATACTACTAATATTCTACTACTAATATTCTACTAATATTCTGTTCATGGCAATATATGTATCCACTAAAGTGATAGACCCCCAGTGTCGGTCAGCTTGTCATGCTTTGGGGGTGTGCATGTTGCTGTGATGCTGAAAGCTATGCCACCAGTATTTCTGATCCCAGCAGGGCCACCCATGGTGGACAAATTTCAGACCAAGAGAGACTAGGGATAAGAACCCAGCAACCCATTCTCAAAATAATTAGCCATTGAAAATCCTATGAATAGCAAAGAAGCATTGTCTAATATAATGCTGGAGAATGAGACCCCCCTACCCCTCGGCTGGAGGGCATTCAAAAGATGACTGGGGAAGAGTTGCCTCCTAAAGTAGAGTCAACCTTAACGACAGGAATGGAGTAAAGCCCCTGGGATCTCCTTTTGCTGATGTGGCACTATTCAAAATTAGAAGAGACACAGTGGCTACAACAATGGGCTCAAATATAAAAAGATCATGTGCATGACACAGTGTTGGATAGTGTTTCATTCTGTTGTACACAGGATTGCTATGATTTGGACCTGACTTAATGGCACTTAACAACAACAACAAGGTGATAGGAGGTTTCTCTACTAATGCTCCTCATTTCCTTCTGAGGCCTTACCAAAATCACCCCTAATATCCATATTTCTACAAATGGTCACTTCAAGGCAGCCTGGGATTTTTCTGTCACACTTCTCAAAGTTCTTCCATTCCCTATCCATTACCAAATACACAACTCCTTCCATATTTTTATTTATTTGTTACACTAGCATCCTACTTCCCAATACCCAAATTTGTATGTTTCCTAGGGCTGCTGTAACAAATTGCTACACCGTGGCTTATAAAGTAGAAATTTGTTCTCTCAGTTCTGGAGGGCAGAAGTCCAAAATCAAGGCTTGGATAGGGTTGCAATCCCTCCAAAGCCCCTAGGGAAGAATATTTCTTCCTTTTCCAGCTCCTGGCAGCTACAGACACAACTTGGCTCATGGGCACATAATGATAATCTCTGCTTCTGTCTTCTCATAGCTTTCTATTCTTTGTTTTGCCTTCTTATATTTCTTCTACCCCAATGTGTCTGTCAGCTTGTTGTGCTGTGGGGGCTTATGTGTTCTTGTGATGCTGAAAGCTATGCCACAACTATTTCAGATACCAGCAGGGCCACCCATGGTGGGCAGGTTTCATCTCAGCTTCCAGACTAAGACAGACTAGGGAGAAGGACTGGCAGCCCACTCCTGAAACAATTAGCCATTGAAATAGCCATGAATAGTAGAGAAGCATGGTCAAATATAGTGCCAGAAAAAGAGCCCCCAGGCTGGAAGGCATTCAAAAAATGACTGGGGAGGTGTTACCTCCTCAAAGTACAGTGGACCTTAATGATGGGGATGGAGTAAATCCCCTGGGTCCTGTTTTTGTTGATGGGGCACAACTCAAAATGAGAAGAAACGTAGTGGCTGCAGCATTGGACTCAAATATAAAAAGATCAAGTGCATGGCACACTGCTGGATAGTGTTTTGTTCTGTTGCACATAGGGTCACTGAGTTGGACCTGATGTGACAACACCTAACAATAGCAACAACTATCTGATATGGAGGAAGAGCGGTTAGAAAACACCAACCCCCTTAGTCTTCCAGTCTCATGTAGGGCAGAAAAAAAAGCTGATTGGCTCCTGTAGGAGAAAAGGCCAATTAAAATACAAATACCTAATCATAGGATTACAGAGTCCCTCCCTTCCCCCACCACCTAACATTAACTATAACATTCACTGAATGCCTACTACTCTTTATGCCAGAATTTATGCTATAAACTACAAGTGATTATCTCGGTACAAACCTTATAAATACAGAGCAAAGTAGATAGTATTACATTTTACAGATAAGGGAATTGAAGCTTGTGAAATGAACTTTTAAAAGCCATACACAATTTTCTGGAAGAATTGGGATTCCAATTCATGTCTATGAGATATCAAAAGTTTGTGCTCAATCTATTATACCTAGGTCAGAAAAATGGACACAGTCAGATTATTTAAAGATTTACTGAGCTCAGGCATTTTATTATTTTTATAAACATTTTCATTAAACTATAATGTGCATACATAAAAAGACATAAAGTCAATAAATTATCAATTGAACACATCAATGTATTAAGAAAGACAGTGTTTTCTTCCCCCTTCCTTGCCCCAGAAGGTCTTTTATGCCCATTTCCAAGTATAATTATTGAGGAAGGATAATCCATTCTCCTACTTTGATTACCATATATGAATTATGTCCATTATTGAACCTTATGTAAATGAATCATATAATAAGTACTCTTGTATGCCTTGTAGTTTTTGATCAACATTTTATTTTTAAGATCCATAAACTCTTTGTTTTGTTTTTGTTTGGTTCTTTTTGCAGTACTGGGAGTTGAACCTAGGCCCTTGCACAAGTTAGGCAGGTGCTCTACTCACTTAGCTGTACCCTCAGTCTCTTTTTTATTTTTTATGTTGACACAGGTTCTCATCAAGTTGTGCAGGCTGCCTCTGGCCTCAAACCCACAATTGTCATGCTTCAGACTCCTGAACAGCTGGGATTTCAGGCATGTATGACACCCAGCTTGAGATCCATAATTGGTTGCATGCAAGTGTAATTCCTTCATTTTCATAAGCAGTATAATATGACATTATATGTCTATATCACTATATATAACTATACACTTGTCGGGTTCTTTCTGGGTTTTCTCCCTCTCTGCATTGTGGGTGGAAGCAAGAGGTGGGTGCCCCGATGCTGCACCCAGTGGCGAGGTTGTGGCCAGACAGCAGAGCATCACACACAGGATAAAAGGACAGGGGTTTATTCACAAAGGAGGGGAAAGGAATGGAGGATTAAGGAGAGGGGCAAAGGGAGTTGGAGAAGGGAAGCGCTCAGCTGCCCTCGTTGCTCTTTTGACTTGCAGCCTTCACCACTTCTGGGGCCCTGCGCTTGACTTTCAGAGGCTTGCCGCTTGGAGCCTTGCTTCTTGAAGCTGTTGATCTGTGTCTGGATATCCGGCGTCATAGAGGTCGGGGTTGGATAGAGGTGGCAGGCGGGTTGAAGTAGAATAAAGGCAGGTCAGAGGAAGGCTGAAGGCTAGGCTAGGCAGGCAAGTAACTGGGTCTTGGGCCCTTAAGGAACCTCAAGGAACTGGTGAGCTTCTCTTGGATGGTGTTCATAGTGGCTGCTGAACTCTGAGCTCTGGAGTTTATATGGCCTGATAGCCAACCAATCAGGGGGACGGGGTTGGATCAGAAATGACCAATCAGGCACCAGGGGGCTCTAAATGCTACCATACCTCAGGTGCCATCTTGGCCCACTCAATGGGAGGGGGGAAAAGTGAGATATCTGGATGTATGGCAAAGGTGACCAGTTGCTATCTTGCCCCCATCCTCCAAGTGGGCTAGGTGAGCTCCTGGGACTGGCCATGTTTGGGGTACTCTCTATCCCCCTGGGAATTCCAACATACATTCTACTGTTTTATTTATGTATTGAGGGATTGAACCCAGGGTGCTCCACCACTGAGTTGCATCTCCAACCTTGTTTTTATTTTTTATTTTGAGACAGGGTCTCACTAAGTTTCCCTGGCTGCCTCTGGCCTCAAACTTAGGATCTTCCTGCCTCAGCCTCTTCAGCAAGTTGATTAATGTGGCCTGCCATCAAGGCCAGCCATTCTACTGTTGACATCCAGAATGCATCAAGTTTGAAGTTATTACAAATACTATGGCTATGAACATTCTTGTTCCTGTCCTTTGGTGAATATGATTGTAGTTTTTTCTTGAGTAATTATTTAAATTTTTAAAAATTATTTTTATTTTTAATTTTTTTCCTTTTCTTGGTAAATGTTGGTGGGGTACAGAGTAATACAGCATTTGCTTATTCCATTATGCAACTATTACATCATATTTGCCTGCAGCCATACCACTGTGGTGTCTAATCCCATCAGATCTTGGAAGCTAAGCAGGGTTGGACCTGGTTAGTGCTTGGATGGGTGACTGCCTGGGAACACCAGGGGCTATAGGGTTAGGAGAAGGACCCAGCAACCCACTCCCAAAAAACAGTCAGTGATTGAAAACCCTATGAATAGCAGAGAAGCACTGTTTTGCCTGCTCTACATAGGATGGCTATGAGTTGGACCTGCACTTGACAGCACCTAACAACAACAAAAACATCACTTTTGCTTACCCTTTTATCAATTTATGAAGTTTATGGAACTTTTTGACTGATATATATTAAAACTCATGTGCATATTTGGGTTATGTTCCCCTAGTTTTTCCATGTACTCGTGAAGTTGCATTATTTACATGGAGATTATTCTCTCCTCCTTTATCCCTTTACATTGTTTCTCCTCCCCATCCCATCTTCTACGATCTTCACTTCTCTTTGCTAATTCCCTCCCTCCTTCTTTCTATTCTTTATATTATCCCTTCTTAGCTAAGATTAACTGTGAATTTTTATATATCAACTTATGTGTAGGGTTTTTTCTTCCTTTATGTAAGATTCAGCTCCCACATATGAATGAGAACATGTGGCATTTCTCTCTTAGAGCTTGTGTTCATTCACTTAAGATGATATTCTCCAGTTCTGTCCAATTTGCTGCAAATGACATTATTGCTGAATAATATTTCATTGTGTATATGTACCATATTTTTTATCCATTCTTCTGTTGATGGGCACCTTGGTTGGTTCCATGTCCTTGCTACTGTGAAGAGTTCTGCATTAAATATGAAGATGCAGGTGTCTCCATGATATGGTGACTTGTCTCCCTTTGAGTATATTCCTGGTAGTGGTATAGCTGGGTCATATGGAAGTTCTGTTTTCAGTTTTCTGGGATATCTCTATATTGATTTCCAAAGTGGTTGAACCAACTTACAGTCCCACCAATAGTGTAAGAGGGTTCTTTTTTCTCCACATCCTCGCCAGCATTTGTTATTTGTTTTGTTGATCTTAGCCATTCTTACTGGAGATAGGTAGAATCTCAGATTTTTTTTTTTTTTGCATTTACCTAATGTCTAGGGATATTTAGCATTTTTCATATGTTTCTTAGCCCTGTGAACTTCTTCATTTGAGAACTGTGTGTTCAGTTCCTTTGCTCACTTTATTCATTTTCTTGGGATTTGCTTTCTTGAGTTCTTTGTAAATTCTAGAAATTAGTCCTCTGTTGGATGTGTAGGATATGAAGATTTTCTCCCATTCAGCGTGCTCTTCCTTAACTCTGTTGATTGTTTCTTTTGCTGTACAGAAGCTTTTTAATTTGTTGAAATCCCATTTGTCAATGCTTGATGCCATTACCTGAACAATTGGAGTCTTGTTAAGGAAATACTTTCCTATGCCTATATGTTGGAGCATGTTTCCTATCTTTTCTTCTAGTAGTTTTAAGGTTTCTGGGTTTATGTTGAGGTCTCTTACCCATTTTGAGTTGACTCTCATGCAAATTTAGAGATATGGCTCTATTTTCATTTTTCTGTAGATGGATATCCAATTTTCCCAACATTATTTGTTGAAGAGGCTACTTTTTCTCCATTTTGTGTCCTCAGCCCCTTTGTCAAAGATCAGGCGGCTGTAATTGCATGGGCATATCTCTGGATCTTCAATTCTGTTTCATTGGTCTTTAAGCCTATTTTTTTTTTTTTTGCCAGTACCAAGCTATTTTTGCTACCACAGCCCTGTAGTATAGTTTAAAGTCAGGTATTGTGATCCCACTCGCACTGGTTTTGCAGTTTAAGATTATTTTGGCTATATGTGGTCTCTTGTGGTTCCATATGAATTTTTGATTTTTTAAAATATTTTTGCCAAATCTGTCACTGGAATTTTAATGAAAATTGTATTAAATCTGTAAATTGCTTTTGGTAGTATAGTCATTTTTACAATATTTGTTCTCCCAATCCATGAGCAGGGGAGGTCCTTCCATCTTCTAATATCCTCTGTGATTTCTTTCTTTAAAGTTTTGAAGTTTTACTTGTAGAGATCTTCAGGGTCTTTGGCTAGATTGATTCCTAACTATTTACTTTTTTGGTGAGCTATTGTGAAAGGGATAGTTGCCTTAATTTCCTTCTCTTCCTGTTCACAATTGGTGTAAGGTAAGGCTACTGATGTTTGAGTGTTAATTTTATATCCTGCTACTTTGCTGAAGGTGTTAATTAGCTCTAAGGGTTTTCTCAAGGAATTTTTGGAGTCCTTTAGGGAAAGGATCATGTTGTCCATAAATATAGTTTGACCTCTTCTTTGCCTATCTGTTTCCTTTTGATTTCTTTCTCTTGTCTGGCTGCTCTGGTTAGGACTTTGATCACAATATTGAGTAAGAGAGGAGAGAGTGGATATCTTTGTCTTGCTCCTGATCTTAAAGGAAATGGTTTTAATTTTCCCCATTTAATATGATATTAGCTGTAAGTTTGTCATAAATGGCCTTCATGATGCTGAAGTATTTCCCTATTATGCTCATCTTCTCCAGGGTTTTTATGATGAAAAGGTGTTGCACTTTGTCAAAGTCCTTCTCAGCATCAATTGAGATGATCATGTGATTTCTGTTTGCAAGCCTCTTGATACATTGAATTACAGTGATTGATTTTCCTGTGTTGAACCAGCCTTGTATCTGTTGAATGGAGCCCACTTGATCATGGTGTATGATCTTTTTTTATGTGTTACTGAATTCTGTTTGTCAGGATGTTGTTGAGAATCTCATGCCCTTATGCTAGTGATACATTTCTTGTAAACCAAGTATTGTTGTTGTTGTTAGGTGCTGTTGAGGCAGGTCTGGCTCATAGCAACCCTCATAGGATTTTCAATGGCTGATTGGGGATTGCTTCAGGAGTGGATTGCTAAGTCCTTCTCCCATTTTTGTGGTGTTGGGGACATCAAACCTGTGTCCTCAGAGAGTGTGAAGCATCATTCTACCAACTGAACTAAACCGCAGCCCATAAACCATGTCCATGTATACTCTTTTTAAAATCTTGTCTGATAATTTGAACTTAATATAATTGCTGGCGTATATATTTTTCTCTTTTCCTTTCCTCTCCTTTCTTTTCTTTTCTTTCTTTCTTTTTTGTTTTTGCAGTACTTGGGGGTTGAACCTAGGGCCTCACACATTCTTTGCAAGTGCTCTACCACTGGTATGCACCTCTAGCCCATTTAAAAAATTTTTTATGTTGAGATAGGGTCTTGCTAAGTTACATAGGCTGCCTCTGTCTTTGAAGCTGGGATCCTCCTCTCTTCACCTCCTGAATCACTGGGATTACAGGTGTGAGCTACCATGCCTTGCTCATTTTTCAATATACCTCCTTACTGTCATCTATTTTATCTCCCATTTTTTGTTCCTTTTTTCCTTTCCTGTTCTGTTTTATAATAATCGTTGTTGTTGGGTGCTGTCGAATCAGTATCCAACTCATAGCGACCCTCATAGGGTTTTCAATGGCTGACTGTTTCAGGATTGCCTTGCGAGTGGATTGCCAGGCCCTTCTCCCATTTTTGTGGTGCTGGGAATTGAACTCGGGACCTCAGAGACTGCAGCACAGTACTCCACCAACTGAGCTAAATCCCAGTCCTTTATAATAATCAGTTAATTTTTACTATTCCATTTCCCTTCTATCACCTTGCTAGTTTTATATTCTTGAATTTTTTCTTTTAGTGGTTAGTCTAAAAATCATGATATACACCCTTATTAGTTTACTATAGATTAACATTTTTACTACTTCCTCAACAATGTAATGATATAAAATATTTTACTCATAACTTTACCTTTCTTACTATTTTCAACCTCAACTCTGACTCTACATACATTTTAAGCCTTTCAATACATTATTATAATTGTTTAATGCAGCTAATAGTCACATATATTTACTTATATATTTGCCCATTCCAATACTCTTCATTTATTTTTGCACTCTTATTTTTTGAGGGAACATTATTCCCTTACTTGAAGAAATATCTGTAGTATTTATTTTACTGTAGGTATGCTGGCAATTAATTGTATCACTTTTATTTTTTCTGAAGTCAGTTTTATTTCATCTTCATTTTAAAGGATATTTTTCCTGGGAATAGAATTCTAGGTTTGCAATTATTTAGCACTGTAAAGATTTCATTTCCTTTTGTTCTTGTTTTCACTGTATTTGTTGCAAAGTTAGCTACCATTTTTATTGTTACTTCTTTGAAGGCAATATCCCTTTTTCCTCTGGATGCAATTACACTTTCCTTTTGTTTTTAACACTTTGACAATAATTTGTCTCATTATGATTTCTTTTGTATTCATTATACTTGAGATTAGTAGAACTCCTTGAATCAATTGATTTCTTAAGTCAATTTTAGCATATCTTCATATTAGTGAGCCTTCCAATTAAACATATATTGGACTTTCCCACCACCTTGGAGGTCTCTTATGCTCTTCCCATTATTTTTCATTCCCTTTTTTCCCATAATACTTTAACCTAGACATTCTCTATTATTTTTAGTGCTTAATTTAAGTTGTATTTTTTATTTTTAGAATTTCCATTTAATTATTTTTAATAGAAACCATTTTGAAGCTTTGAAATTACAAAAAAACTTTTTAAAAAATTTATTTTATTTTGCCGGGCACGGTGGCACACGCCTGTAATCCCAGCAGCTCAGGAGGCGGAGGCAGGAGGATTGCAAGTTCGAGACCAGAGGCAGTCTGCGTAATTTAGCAAGATCCTGTCTCAAAAAGCTAAAAAAAAAAAAAAAAAAAAGGGCTGGGGGCGCAACTCAGTGGTCCTGCACTTGCAGAGCATGCAGGCACAAGGCCCTGGGTTCAACCCCCAGTACCGCAAAAAAAAAAAAATTATTTTTAATTTGCATATAGTACAATGAGTTTCATTATGGCATTTTTGTACAATTATATCATGTACTTTGCTCTTATTTAATCCCCTCATTAACTCTCCCATGTTGCTCTGATCCCCTTGCTATTCTCCTTCCCCCAATATATCCCCTTATACTTTCCAATCTCATATATATGTTTTGTTTAAAGAAAAGCTTTTTTTTTTAATTTAGGCACTCTGAATGATGTTATTATCCTCCATAAGTAATTTACCAATAACCTTGATTCCCTCAAGGATTAAGATAATTCAAAACTACATTTTATGTTTGTGAGGGCTGATGTGTATCTGTCTGGTTTTCTCTTGCTCCTAGGAAAAAGCCATTTGTGATTTTCACCTGAAACCCTGGCAGACCTTGAACTCAAAAGTTTTGCCTCATGGGCTGGGGATGTAGCTCAGTGCTTGAGTGCTTGCCTAGCATGTGCAAGGCTCTGGGTTCCATCCCCAGCACCAGCAAAAAGAAAAAGTCTCACTATGAGATTTCCAAAATAAATGATTAAGTTTTTAGTCTCTCAGCTGCTGCATTCTGCTTGGCTTCATGATGTCTTTTCTGTGCTATTTAGAAATTGAGCTCTGTCTACAATTTGGATCAATTCTTTTTTTTTGTTGGATATTGACCTTCAAGTCCTGGTTGCCTTAGTACCAAGTAATAAATCCAAGTTTTGTGCCTTCCTTATGAAACTTCTCAAAGCTCTTAATCACCATTTTCTGCTCTTCCTCTTGGCTCCGCACAACTTGTTGTTCTTGTTAGGTGCTGTCCAGTCAGAGTCCTACTCATAGCGACCCTATGTACAACAGGCAAAATGGTATTGTTAGTGCTTCTCTGCTATTTATAGGGTTTTCAATGGCTGATTTTTTTTTTTTTTTTTAGAGTAGGTTTCTGGATCCTTCTCCCAAACATACAGCACCTAGTGTTCCTAGGTGGTCAACCATCCAATTACTAATCAGGCCCAACTCTGCTTAGCTTCTGAGATCCCCGACGGGATTGGATGCCACAGTGGTATATCTGCAGGCATGCACACAGCTTAAGGGTTAACAAATGCCTCAAGGGAAAAAGAAGCAGTTCACCTCAATGGTTTTCCCTCACCTTAATCATCTAAGTGCTGCTCTGCAGTCTCTGAGGTCCCGAGTTCGATTCCCAGCACTGCAATAATGGGATAAGGACATGGCAATCCACTCCTGAGGCAATACTGAAACAGCCATTGAAAACCCTATGAAGGTCGCTACGAGTCAGACACAACTGGACAGTACCTAACAACAACAACAATCATCTAGACCTCTCTAATGCTGGTGTCCTTGGCTTATAACTGATGCCTGTGAACAGCTTTGCTCTTTCCGATGTTTTATGTATCAGCCAGGGAATTAGTTTGAAAGAAGATAACCTGTCACAGTTGGAAGAAGTTCCTTTCTGTAGGATTTCCACAGACAGCAGTTATCAGCTTAAGAATGTTCTCTATAGCTGATTCACAAATAGAGTTTAATATAAATGAATTTTGCATTTATTAGTTGCCTTCTTTGTATCTTTTTAAGATGTGACTTTTCTCCTTTAGTTTATCAGTGTGACATTATATTGATTTGCAAATACTAAACCAAACTTGCATTTCCACAATAAATCAATTCAGTGATGATCTATTATATTTCAATACATCTGTGGATTCAATATACTAAAATTTAATTTAGAATTTCATGAAAAAGACTAGACTGAATTTTACATTCTTATAATGTTTTTACCAGCTTTTAAATCAATGTAATGCTGTCCTTATAAAACAAGATGGAAAGGATTCCTTCCTTTCCTTTTCTTTGGGAGGGTAACTTTTCTTTTCTTTGGGAGAGTCTGTAAAATATTGGTGTTAGTTCTTCCTTAAATGCCTGATAGAATTTTTATCAAGTAAGCTATGTGAACCTTGAGTTTCCTTTACAGAAAAGTTTTAATTTATGGATTAAATTTATATAATAGATAAAGGGCAATTTAGATTTTCTACTTATGTGTCATGTTGTCGTTTTTCCCTCAGAATTTAGCCCATTGCATCTCATTTTCACATTTTTGATAAGCATTCTTTATACTATTTTCTGATGACTTTTTTAGTATCTGTAGGATCTGTGAAAATGTTCCCTTTCTCATTCTTGATAGTAATTTGTGACTCACTTTAGTCCAATCAGATAGTGAACTAATTTAAATCTGAGCATCATTCCTGGGAATGATCTATTTTAGTTTACATATACTTCAATTACAATCTTGGGGTGTCTCTGAAGTCTTCTCTGCGTTGTCATGCCCTGAATTGGCCACAAGAGGCTATTAAATCTGTGAGCTACAGCTCTCCCTTGCAGAATGTACAGAATGGCAATCACCTTGAGAGAAAAAGTAGCCTCTCTTGTTTTCCCTCTTTTTTCTGGATCTTAGCTCTACAAATTCTTTTCTTCTCTTTTATTTTTTTTTTAAGGCAAGATTTTGCTTGAAATTCATCCTGCTGCCTCAATTTCCTGAGTGCCAGGATTACAGATGTAGATCACCACATCCAGTTTACAAATTCATAATGCCTTAATGACTTTTCATGGCTTGAAGCAAGTGCTTTTATATCTTCCCAGCTTTTCTAATTGTTTTCCACAGGATAGTTGGTCCAAAACAAAGAATCCAACTACCAATTATACCTCAATTAATTACATTCAGCAAACTAGATGAAAATTATTTTCTAGTGACCAATGACCACATTTTTGTAGCAGATCTTCATTCGTTAGATGCCATAAATGCACACATAGAATATAATCACCTTGAGATGTTTTTATTACATGAATCAAGGTTTGTCACATTTTGTCAGATCTTTAATGGAGTTTTCTAGAATGTTGACTTTAATTCAGATATTAGAAGAGAGTCCTGTCAACATTTATTCTTGACTCCTTCTAACTTTCTTTTTCTTTTTAGCAGTTATTGGAAGCTAAAAAAGAAACTTCCTTAACTTTCTAGCCTGCAGCTATTACCACTGTGGTCCCTGATCCCGTCAGATCTTGGAAGCTAAGCAGGGTCAGGCCTGGTTAGTACTTGGATGGGAGACCAACTGGGAACACCAGGTGCTGTAGGCTCATGAGAAGGACCTGGCAACCCACTCCCAAAAAATAATCAGCCATTGAAAACCCTATGAACAGTAGAGAAGCACTAATAATACTGTTTTGCCTGTTGTATGTAGGGTCACTATGATTTGGAAACTGACTTGATGGCACCTAACAACAACTTTCTAACCTATCTTACATCAAGAGTTGGATTTGTGATAGTCTGTCCAATAATGATTAAATGTAACTACTTTGAGAGTACATTTTTTTAAAATAAAAACTGGAAAGGAGAATAAATTTTTATCATTAACTTCTTTATTCTTCCTTACTCTTGCCTGGAATATAAACAACACCTGTTAGTAGGACAGTCATCTTGTAACAAGGCAAGAAACGTGACTGAAGAAGTGGTTAAATAGTAACAATCTGAGTCTCTGGCATCATTGAGCCATTGCTTTAGTCCTAGATTGGCTATAGTAACCTGACTCCTTAGGTGAGCTAAATGAATTTCTTGTTTTCTTAGGCTGTTGTGAGTTAGTTTCCTGTTATTTGCAGCTGAAATATTCCTAACTAATATAGATTGAGATTCAGAAGAACTTGATTCTAATTCTGATGTGACCTGTATAAAACACATTGTATTTCTGTATACCAACAAAAAGACACTTAGAAAATGAAATTAAAATAGTTTCTTCTGGAGCCTAGATCTTGATCTCCAGCCACCATTCCCACTAAAAGGGAACCTGAGACTTTTTAGGAAAGTGTCTGATTCTGGATCTGGGGGTAGTAGAAGAATACATGGTGATCATGGGCTATCTTATGGTGCCTCTCTCTCTCTCTCTCTCTCTCTCTCTCTCTGGCACTGAGGAAACACCTAAAGAATAATGAAGTGCCAGGTGCAGTGGTGCTGTAATCCCAGCAGCTTGGGAGGCAGAGGCAGGAGGATCACAAGTTCGAGACCAGAGGCAGTCTGTGTAATTTAGTGAGACCCTGTCTCAAAAAGTAAAAAATGGGCTGGGGTTGCAGCTCAGTGGTCCAGCACTTGCAGAGCATGCAAGCAGGCCCTGGGTCCAACCCCCAGTACTGCAAAAAAAAAAAAAAAAAAAAATGAAGGCTGCCTAAAGGACACAGGCCTCATGAAGGGCCTTCACTGGCCACATTTGAGATCATTTGGACACTAAACAAAAATGGCTGCAGTTTATTGGAACACAGTAAGTAAATAAAAGCTCATGAGTTCATAATGATAGTTAAAAACTATAATGAAAAAGAGGAAAAGTTGAAGGAAAGGAGGAGAAAGCTCTTTGTCTTTTTGTCTTAGAATGGGTTCTGGATTAACAGGCTCTAAGATAGAGAGTTGCATACGGAAGGTTTATTGGGGAAAGATGTGTGGAGAAACATCGTAAAGAGAGTGAGGATTGGACAGAGGCACAATGAAATTACAATTGAGGCCTCAGACAATCCTACAGGGAGTTCTGGAGCTGGGATGGATAGTAATTTGTGATGGATAGTAATTTGGGATGGAGGAGAGTGGGTTAACTTTTGTATTCCTACTTACATTGGGCACTTACTGACTATTGCCTAGTTCCTGAGGGGTGGGAGGGGGAGCACCCTTTGATGAGGCAGTTCCATGTAATTGTGGGCAGTTCCCAATGAGAGGCATAGCTGGAAGGTCGGTAGCTGACTTTCCTGGAAGCAGTGTGATGGTGTGTTGGCCCTGAAGGGGATCTGAGCATAGCATCAGTGTTCTTCACTAGTAATTATTTATAGAAGAATGCCCCTAATAAGTATAGCATAATTATATAGTAAAGCACTATTTTGCAAGCCTCATTATAATAACAGATTCAGGCAAGGATCCTCAGGTGATGTTAAAGTGTTTGATAAAACTGTTTCTGAATAGGATGCTAACATAGAATCAAAATATCACTCCATAAATTACTTGCTAAATAGAAAACTAGTTGTTGTTGTTGTTAGGTGCCGTCCAGTCCAGTCCGACTCATAGCAACCCTATGTACAGCAGATTGAAACACTTCCTGATTTTGTGCCAGGCGCACGATCTTATTTATGTTTAAGGCCACTGTTGCAGACGCTATCAATCCATCTGGTGGAAGGCTTTCCTGTTTTTTGTTAACCTGCCACTCTCCCAAACATGATGTCTTTCTCCAGGGATTGGTCTCTCCTGACTACATGTCTGAAATATGTAAGATGCAGTCTAGCCATCCTTGCTTCCAAGGAGCACTCTGGTTGCACTTCTTCTAGGACAGATCTGTTGGTTCTTTTGGCAGTCCATGGCATATTCAATAGATGTCTCCAGCATCACAATTCAAAAGCATCAATTCTTTTCCTGTCTCCCTTGTTCAATGTCCAGCTTTCACAACCATATGATGCCACTGAAAACACCTTGGCATCAATCAGGCACACCTTCGTCTTCAATGTGACATCTTTACTTTTCAATACTTTAAAGAGATCTTTTGCCACAGCTTTCCCCAAAGCAATGTGTCTTTTGATTTCTTCAATGCTGCTTCCATGGGTGTTGATTATAGAGCCAAGCAAAGCAAAGTCATGGACAACATCAGTCTTTTCTCCATTTATTGTGAAGTTGCATCAGTAAAATGGATTGTACAATACTACTTTTGAAGTATTTTTGGCCACTATTAAAGGCCTTCTTCTTCTCCTTCTTCTTCTTCCTCTTCCTCTTCTTCTTCTTCTTCTTCTTCCTCTCCCTCTCTCTCTCTCTGGCACTGAAGATTATACCCAGGAGCTTATACATGCTAGGTAAGTGCTCTACCACTGAGCTACACTTCCAGCCTTAGCTGTTTCTGCTAAAAATACTTAACCTAGCTAGGCTAGGTGGTCCATGCGTGTAATCTGAGCACTCAGGAGGCAGAGTCAGGAAGATCACAAGTTCCAGGCCAGTCTGGACTACATGGAGAAATCCTATCTCAAAAAACAAAACAAAACAAAAATGCTTATCCTGAAACTGATCAAGCTCCTAGACCTAACTTAAGTTCTATAGAAAACACAAGAGACAAAGGAAAAGGTTAGATGACATCATGAAGAAACAATCAGATGATACAGAATATGGGGCATTCTGCAAGCCAGCTGGCTTGACTTTTTTTTTTTTTCAGTACTTGGGAGTTGAACCCAGGGCCTCACACATACTTTGCGCCCCCACCTCATTTTTTGTTTTGAGACAAGGTCTCTCTGAGTTATGCAGACTACCTCTGGCCTGGAACTCACAATCCTCCCTCCTTAGCCTCCCGAGTCAATAGGATTAGAAATGTGTACCACCATTCCCAGCTTGGCTTGGTTTCTTTAAGAAGTTGATACTAAGTCAGGAGCAATGGTGCATGCCTGTACTTCCAGTGACTTGGAAAGCAGAGGCAGGCTGTGCAACTCAACGAGACTATGTCTTCAAAAAAAAAAAAACAAAAAAAAACCAACAACAAAACACAAAAAACAAAAAGGTAGGAGGCCTAGGGGTATAGTTCAGTGGTAGGGCACTTGTTTAGCATGTGTAAGGCCCTGGGTTCAATGTCTAAGTACTATAAAAATAATAACAATAATAACAACAGAAAAGGAGCTTCAACACTGGACTAACAGGGCAGGGCAAGGTAATGATGGCAGTATAGTTTTTGATTTTGCTAAATACTTTCTTAGAGACAGGAACATTATGAGAGCAAAAGAAAAAAATTCACAGACTACCTTTTGAACAAAACAAGGTAATTTGCATCCCCAGGAATCCCAGAATGCAAACCACACCACTGACATCAGCAAGACCTTTGCAGGTCCTGCTGCAGATTTAGCACCAACATAGAAGAGTAGTGGAGGGAATATGGGGATGTCGTGATGATCCTAAGAGCCTAACAACACTGATTATGCAGACACTGCTTAGCTTATTTCTACTACAGGAGTGTTCCCTACCCCGGATATCCTCATCAGACTCCCTGTCAGTCCACTTGGGACAAAATCCTTCACAATCTTTCTAGCTGGCTGCCTTATGGGGCATCTCCCTGGCCCCTGGGAAAACCCATATACCTTCAACTCACCAAAATTTGGACATGCACTGTCTGGACTGCTGCTGTCTTTTTATACCCTGCCATATCAGGCTGCTATGTCAGCCTCCATCCTACTTATTCATCCAGGTGGGAGCCATCATCAGTCTCTATCCTTCTCTACATCCCCAAACCCTGAGGATACATGTCATGTTTTACCAAAAACTATCTCAAAGGCTGAGGATATAGGTTCATTGTATAGTGCTTGCCTATCATGTACAAGCCCCTGGATTCCAACCCCAGTACCAACAAAACAAACAAACAACCCCAACTATCTCAACCTGTACTCTAGAGACAGGACTAGGTGGGTCTCTGTTTCTGCAGCTTGGGAGCTGGGGGAAGACAGATGTCAATCTCCCCATGTGAAAGGCAACTTCCATAATTCTGAGTTGTCTTAGGACCTCTTCTCTTAGCTTGATGTGGCAGTGGTGAGATTGTAGGAAAATGGCAAAGTGCCCTCCAGGCAAGTTTTTTTTCCAAAAATACTTTAAAAGCCAGGTACCCCAGTGCATGCCTATAATCTCAGCAACTCAGGAGGATGAGACAATGAGGATGGTGAGCTCCAGGCCAGAAACACTGGCACAACTTAGGCAGACCCTGTTTCAAAACAGAAATTAAAAAGGAGCTGTGGTGGGGGTTGGCTCAGTGGTCGAGCACTTGCCTAGCATGTGTGAGAGGCTGGGTTCAACCACTAGTATTGAAAAAAGAGACTTAAAAAAGGGAATCTTCAACCTATTCTCACATATGTTTGAGGATAAGGATGGGCTCCTAATGCAAGGACTTGATGGCCACCACAGAGATACATTTTCAAGAATATGTATAGATAACATGTGAGGGTAAGAATGTGCCAGGAGTTAATGATATATAAATAATGTATTGGTACCCTTCTTATTTTAGTTTTGCACCTATCTTGGGGTTGGGTTATCTGATATTTTGTGAAGCCAAAGTAATCTTATTCTTCATAGACAAATGTATTTTTCTGGAAATTACTAAAGTCCTTTGGACTGGTAGAAAATAATGCTAGATGATAATTCTCATTCACTCAAAGAAATAAAAACTTCCAGCAAAGGTAAATTTGTAGGCAGATATATAATGCTGTGTAATACATTTTAAAATGTTTTCTTCTCTTAACAGATTTAAAACATCTAAGATAACATAAAATAATAAGTATGTGACTCTGTTTTATGCTTATAACATAAATATATAATATATATGAAAATAATATTACAAGAAGTGGGATGTAGATACATAGTGTGAAGTTTGTGTATTTTACCAAGAATGCTGTTGCTGTTAGGTGCCGTCGAGTCGTGTCCACCTCATAGTGACCCTCACAGGGTTTTCAATGGCTGATTGTTCTGGGATTGCTTTGGGAGTGGATTGCCATGTCCTTCTCCCATTTATCAAGAATAGGTTAGTATTAATATGAAATAGATAATGGCAAGTTAAATTGCATATGGTAATCTCTAAAGCAACAACTAAGAAAATTACTTTTAAAAATACAGTAAAGCAATTTAACAATAGATTTTAAAGATAATGTAGATAAAAATAGACAAATTTCTACAAATACAAAAATTACCAAAACTGATTCAAGGAGAAATAGAGACTCTGAATTGGCCTATAATAAGACATTAGATTGTTGTTGTTGTTAGGTGCCGTCGAGTTGGTATCCGACTCATAGCGACCCTCATAGGGTTTTCAATGGCTGACTGTTTTGGGATAGCCTTGGGAGTGGATTGCCAGGTCCAGTCTCCCATTTTTGCAGTGCTGGGAATTGAACTCGGGACCTCAGAGACTGCAGCGCAGCGCTCTACCAACTGAGCTAAATCTCAGCCTGACATTAAATTAGTAATTAAAAAATTCTTCCCATAAAGAAAAGTTCAGGCTCTGATGGCTTTACTGGTGAATTCTACGTAATATTTAAAGTAGAATTTGCACTGATTCTCAAGAACTTACAGAAAAGACAGAAAGGAACACTTTCTAATTCATTTAATGAGAACTGTATTACCCTGATGCTAAAGACAGACAAATACATCACAAGAATCCAACATTGACTGATATTGTTCGTGTATATAGATATATTGCTGTGGTTGTTAGGTGCCACTGAATTAGGTCTGATTCATAGCAATCCTATGTACAACAGAACAAAACACTCCCCAACACTGTGCCATGCCTGGCACTATTGTCAGTGCTTCTCTGCTACTTAAAGGGTTTTCAATAACATTGTTTCAGGATTGTACTGGAAGTGGGCTGCCAGGTCCTTCTCCTATTTATGTGGTGCTGTGGCTCTAACTCAGGGCCTCAGAGAGTGCAGAACAGCACTACCAATGGAGCTAAACCCCAGCCCCGTATATAGATATAATAACACTGAACAAAATACTAGCAAACCAAATCCAGCATCATATAAAGAAGATCCTATACTATGACCAAATGGAATTGATTTCAAGAATGTGAGGTAGATTTATCATCTAAAAATCAATTAATATACTAAAGTATATTAATAGGATGAAAGATAAGCATGATCATTTCAATAGACACCAAAAAACATTTGATAAAATCCAACATCCATTCATGATTAAATAAAAACCTCAGCAAGCTAGGAATAAGAAGGAAATTTCTTCAGCTAGATAAATGACATCTGTTAAAAATCCACAGTTAAAATAATACTGATGAAAGACTGACTGCTTTCCCTAAATTGGGCACAAGGCATGAATGTTCACTCTCAATTAAGAGACATAGCTACCTACTGCAATACATGGACCTTATTTATATTCAGATCTAAGCATACAGTAAGAAAATTTTTGTGTCAAGAAGAAAACCGTGAACAGTACCTGGATATTTATGGTACTAAAATTTTATTTTAGGGTGTGAAAAATTGTTCACTCTTACTGCCTTTTTTTTTTTTTTTTTTTTGCAGTACTTGGAGGTTGAACCCAGGGTCTCACACATACTTTGCAAGTGCTCTACCACTGGGCTGCACTCCT
>VMDO01010593.1:0-39515 GCA_007922755.1 Pedetes capensis | reverse complement strand
TGCCACTGCACCTGGTTCACTCTCAATACTTGTATTCATCATTGAGCTGATGTTCTAGTCAATGCAAAATGGAAAAATTAAAAACATCTGCATTGGGAAGGAAGAAGTAAAACCATCTTTATTTTCAGACAACATAATCTTGTGTGTACGAAATCCTAGAGAATCCACATAAAACCATCTCTGTCTCTCTCTAAATATATGAGGTGTGATCCACAAATATGGCAAATGCTTCAATTTAAAAAGTTACAGTAAAAGACACATTGCCATGAACTTCCCTCAAAAGACTCTTCATGGCTTTGAACACATTTATCCTATCATTTTGGCCACTTTCTGAAGTTGTTCTGGAAGTTCTCTTTCATGAGTGTCTTCAGTTTCATCCTCCATCATAACAATGCTCTGTGTCACACATCACTTCTGGTATGCAATTTCTGTCAAATAAAAACATACCATATCCTTATCCACCTTATTCACTGGAGCTGGCACCATACGCCTTCTGGCTCTTCCCCAAATTCAAAATGACCATGAAAGGTAAACTTTTGAATTGATTCAGGACATTGAGGCAGCCTTGACAAGGCAACTAAAGACACGAAAGAGGACTTCCAGAACTGCATCAGAAAGTGGCAAGAATGAGGGGATAGTTGTGTTTGAAGCCAGCGGGAGTATTTTGATGGGAATTAATGGCAATGTGTCTTTTACTGTAATAATTTTTAAAGTTTAAATATTCACCAAATGTTTTGATCACTTTTCATACATATATACAAATATGCAGTTACGATAATGTAAGAGAAGACAAAATTAGATGCAGCCCTTGGTTTTGAGTAATTTACATGCAACTAGGTCGATAAAGTCTTCCTAGTCATTCTCTTTGTCTTTTTCTATCTTTGACCCTGGTGTTTTCCTTTTAGGCGGAAGATGCTGAAATCACTGGCTTGACTAAGGTTTCCAGGCTGAGTCAGGGAAATTTTTTCAGAAAAGATTAATTTCTAAGTAGAAATTTCCTAGCATAAAAGGAATTCATATAGTAAAGCAAATAAAGTGAACATTTCACAAAAGGGTAATAAATTTGGGGAAAAATTTGATTCAGTAGTTGTTAGCCTGTGTGTGAAGAAGGTCAAATGTATTTGCTTGGCTAAGCCTATTCTGTGACAAATTTTTAAGGCATGTATGTAGGTTGAAGAGCACAGTTGAAGACCTGAAAAATAACCAATTTGAAATTTAGTGGAAATTCTTCATAATTTTCACAATACATGTCCAAGGTGTTGATTGAAATAGCTTCTACAATTTGCTTCAATAGTTGGACATTGAAGAAACTTAAAAAGTTTAACTTGCCAGAATAAGGACCTTCAATTCAAAAAGAATAAACCAGAATTTACCACTAGGACCTCCTAGGCTGTGCTGGAGATACTTATTTTTTTTTTCAATTTTTATTATAGAACTTTCCTAGAGACATGGACAAGGAGAAACTGCTTACAGAAGACTAGTCTTATTCACCAAAATCTTTAATGTCACATTTCTACTGATGGTGTGTTAGCTCAGTTGGTAAAGTGCTTGCTCTGCATGCTCTGAGCCCCCTAGGTTCGATCCCCAGCACCGCAAAAATGGGAGAAGGACCTGGTAGCACACTCCTGAAACAATTGTTGTTAGGTGCCATCGAGTCGGTATCTGACTCATAGCCACCCTGTGTACAACAGGTGAAACACTGTTGTCACTGCTTCTCTGCTGTTCATAGGGTTTTCAATGGCAGATTGATTTCTTTGGGAGTGAGTTGCCAGGTCGGTCTCCCAAGCCTACAGCACCTGGTATTTCCAGGTGGTCTCCCATCTAAGTACTAACCAGGTCTGACCCTGCTTAGCTTCCGAGATCTGACGGGATCGGATGCCACAGGGCTACAGCTGCAGGCTCCTGAAACAATTAGCTATCGAAAACCCTATGAATAGCAGAGAAGCACTGACATAGTGCCGAGCATGGCACAGTGGCTGCGAGTGTTTCCGTTCTGTTGTACATTATTGTTGTTGTAGTTAGGTGCCATGGAGTTGAGTCTGACTCATAGCGGCCCTATGTACCACAGAATGAAACGCTCTGTGACACTGTGCCATGCCCAGTACTATTGTCAGTGCTTCTTTGCTATTCATAGAGTTTTCAATGGGGGCAGATTGTTTCGGGAGTGGTTTGCCAGGTCCTTCTCCCTAGCCTGCAGCACCTGTTATTCCCGGGCGGTCTCCTATCGAAGAACTAACCACACTGAGCCTGCTTATCTTCTGAGATCAGGTGGGATTGGATGCCAGCCTGCTGTGGCTGTAGGTCGCTATGAGTTGGACCCGACTCCAGGGCACCTACCTAACAACAACAAATGGAGTATCAAATGTACTTTCATCATGATTCCCAAATGCAAAGGATGACTGCGTCCACATGGGGGCAGCAGACATCTGGCTTTTCGAAGCTTTGCCTGCAGGAACTGTACTAACTGGAGAGAGAGATCTTGCACATGATTCTCTTTGGTCTAAAAGCCTTTTCTAAATGCTGAACGGGGAGAAATGACTATCTTTAAAATGCACATGCCAGAAGTCTCATGTACTGATTAGAGGTTAGTAAGAACTTGCTTTTTTGCTGACTGCAGTAGTGCACACCCGTAATCCAAGCACTTGGGAAGCTGAGGCAGAAGGATTGTGAGTTCGAGGCCGGCCTGGGCTACATAACGAAGCTTGTCTCAAAAAGACCAGAAACAAACAAGAGAAAAGCCTTGATGTGATTTTGTTTCTGCATTTTTAAAGGGTATTTTCTCAAAAGTCATTGAGGTACAGGACTGTTTCTTAGCCATCACGATATCCTTGGACAATCATAGTGCCTGGCATCTATTGAGAGCTCAATAAATGTTGATTGTCCTCAATGTCTTCAGAAGGCAACTGCTCGAACTCCCCATAACACAGTCTCTAAGATCTCAGCCAGCCTAGTCCAGAGGGATATGCATATCATTAGCTGAGGGTGCTCACATTGTGCAGCAGATCTGCGTGTTTTCTATAGTTCTACACTCATGAATCTAGACTTGATTCAGTTCCTGGCATCTCATGGCACCTTGTCAAATTGGGGATTCTGGATAAGTATATTTGACACAGTCACTTTTTCTTTACCTGCATGGTGCCGGGGCAGGATCTGAAGTTCAAGGTTTGAGGGTAGAGAGTAAGCAGGGCAGGGGCAAAGTTGGGATCCTGAGTCTAACACACCATTGTCCTACCTTTCCCCAGCAGCCTGAGCATTAGAGCCTTGTGAATGACATGAGGCAGTTGTACCTGCATCACCAGATGCCTGGCTCTAACTCTTCCACTAATACTCCACTTTTGTTTTAATATTTTTTGTGGAGTAGGGGATGGAACCTGGGCTTTTGTACATGCTAGGCAAGCACTCACCACTGAGCTACTCTGCCTAGCCCTGTCTGGATGTTTTTTGCATGTCTGCTCTTCCAAGTAGAAGGACCAGCATCTGCAAACATAGGCATGGAATAGCTTTCCTACATAAACAAATACTAAATGAGATCATGTATGAAGACCACCTAAGGAAGAGCAGACATGCAAAAAACATCCAGACAGGGCTAGGCAGAGTAGCTCAGTGGTGAGCACTTGCCTAGCATGCGCTCTAACCCCCACCCCACAAGTCCAGTTTGAGGCATGGCCTGTTCAAGAAATCCCAGGAGAGTGTCGCTGTAGCTGTAATGGGTTCCTGTAGCACTTGGTTATACCCCTAGCACAGTATTAGGATCACAGGCTTGTTCATCTTCCTTTGCTGTGGGACCACATGCTCCCTGAGATCACAGGCCTGCCTCATTTGACTTGGCATTCTGAGAGTCTAGCAGAGTTTCTGGCACACTGGAGCTATGGCAGAAATGTTTGTGGGATGAATAAATAAATCAATCCATTTATCACTGAATGAGAGGTTTCCCTTCCCTTTCTTTCCCAAGTTAAAATGATTTCATATATATTTTTAAATTTCTCCTAGGAAATTATTTTAAAAATAGGCCATCAACTCCTGCCTCCCAAATAAGGAACATCAGAGAATACCAATGAACCACCATTTGCAAGTGGGACTTGCTGAAGGAGGAAGTTTGTATGAACCTGTGTCAATATCCCAAACACTGTGGAATCCAATGGGGATAAGACCAAGCTCAAGGCATGTAGCTCTGAGAGATACCCTCTATCACCAACAGCCAGTGTTGTGGCATAAAGGCAAATGGCTTCCAGAAGTTTCTCAGTGTGCTGAGGATGCTTTTCATCAGTTCCCACAGTGTCTCTGAATGACAAGCAGGAGAAATGGATAATTTTTTTCCTACCTTCTCTCCCCCCTCACTTTTCCTTTCTCTTTCAGTTGAAGAGTCAGAACAGGGAAATGTTAAATGAATTCCCTAGCATAACTTAAAAGAGAACAGTCTAAGCCAGGACTCAGTCTGGTGCTCATTCCACAAAGCTGTACTTCCTGTAACTTAAACAGGTCTATGTTTTAATGAATTTGTGGCATATGGGCCATAATAATCAAAGAGACTGGCATTTCCTGAAATTTATGATCTGGTGGGGAGTAGGTTGTTTTCTACTTTTGAATAAATTCTCACATGCCTAACTTTGGAGTAAAGAAACTTGACAAAAGTTAAAAATAGCTTCTGGAATAAGTAATGGTTTTTCATTTGTTAGTTCTTCTGTTTCTACCCATACCTTCTCTTTTCCTCTCAAACCCCACCTTTACCCAGGAACTATCCCTATCATGTATTCTCTGGTATTTAAATCATGAATGGTAAGGTGGTGTGCTCAAAGTCTGCATTGCAGGGGGAGAAAATTATTTTGTTTTCTGTCTTCTCTATAACCAGAGTTCACAGTCCCTTAGCGCTGGTGACCCACAGTTATTGGACACTTATTTGTAGCCAAAGAACTTTCCTTCTGACCTGGATTTGTGTCTCTGATTTCCAAAAAGTTCTGTTGATCCAGGTAGTAGTGAAATTCTGTGAATTTGGAAATGGCTTGACCAATGTACTCTGCCTTTGACAAAGCATTTCAGAGTTTCCTTGAGTGTAGGAGAAGTACTTCATATCCCAAGGATATATTTGATCCCACTTGCTGAGAAAGTTGCCATTGAATATTCATTGTGGGCATTTAATTCTCCAGTAAAGGTTATACTACTTGGTATCAGTGAACTTAAGTAAATAACTACATTGGTTTTTATGTTAGGTTCCTGAAACAAATTGAAGTTCCCCTAAAGCTGTACCTTCTCTTCTCCAGAAAGTGTCTGGTTGCAGTGGATCCTAGTGATTTTTAAAGACCTGAAATTGAATTCTCAGAGACACCAGTCTCACCATATAGCCCAGGCTGGCCTAGGACTTGCTGTGTAGTTCAGGCTGGTCTCAAACTTGTGATCCCTTTGCCTCAGCCTCCCAAATGCTTGGAAGTACCTTTAAAAGGAGATATTCCAATGCCTTTTTTTCTTTCTAAAATCTTATATATGTAGTTCTTGCTAGCTTATAAGAACTCTTTAAAATGGAATCCCTGAATATTTCTGTGAAATGCAATCTTTTCTGAGACATACTGTCATGGTATCTATTTAGAGCCTACATCATTCTGCTTAAGAGCTGAATAATGCACTTTTCCAAGCATATTCTTAACTCAAGCAACAAAAGACTTCAAGTTGGCTGAGTATTTCCAGAACTGGGCAATGTCAGGGGACTGTAGATCTTCTGGGTCTTCTTTTGCATTACAGTCTTTCAGAAGCACCACCAGAATTTCTAGAATGAGTCCTCAGCACACTGAGGCCACTGGCATGATCCTGGGTTCACTGGCATCCAGGAGGGTCCTTCTATCTGCATTGAAATTACCCCTGTGATACACCTGGGTTAAAATATTTGTAATTCCTTGACCAATAGAATAATGAGAAAGCCTCTAAGTTTCAAAGATCCCAGTTCAAATCTAAGCACTGGGAAAACCAAGAAGTAGGTCTCCTGGGTTTGGAATTCATTACAGATGTGCAACTCTTAAGACACATAAAGGGCTCACAAAGTCAAAAGGGGAGCTCACAAAGTCCTCCCATCATTGAGACAGAGGCTTGGGAAGAAAAGGGAAGCACTTTCCCAGGAGTTCACCTGGGGGAGGTACATGGTATCTATGCTGGACCTCAGAAGTGCATGATGGGGCAAGAGCATTCTGTAGTAATTCCCCAAGGCTAATCAGCTGGGACAGGGGAAAATGATAGCTGCGTGATTCATAAATGTGTATAACCCCACTGTGCCAGGCGAGGCTCCTGGATCACATAAAGACCAGAGTCTGAGGTCAGGTTTCAGGCTGCTGCATGTGCTCTCCTTTAAACAGAAGGAAAGAGACACAGTAAGGATGAACTAGAATAATATCCATATGTCCAATTCCCTACTACTTTGGAAGGGAATTTGTAGGTGCATAGCATAAAGAAGTGTTTTTTCCCCTCTGCTGTCATGTGCAAATAAATTAGGAGAAAAATAGAAAGCTCATAATTTTACTTTGACTTCATTGGGTGTAGGTTGATATCATTTAGTTTATTTGGACCTTACAGGGCTTCTCAGATTCACAAGCTATTTACTAGGCTTATGAATTGATTATTTTAAAACTTGAATAATGGATGGGAACATTCCATGGTTCATTGTGAGAAGAATATAAAAGGGCAAACAATGACCCATGGTGTAAGGCCATAGGCACGTCAACATCAGAATCTGTACCAATTAAAATAACTTCCTCTTGAATCTCAGATTACTTTGGGAAAGTGTATGATTTTCTGCACCAGCATTTCAAAACATTTAAGCTTCCGTAATGACTGCTTGATTTAATTCCAAATGCATTACCTCCGACAGATAGAACGTGAGAGCGGGAATTGACTTTGTAAATAGTATAGATCAAATGAGGCCCAGTGACTTGCCTAAATGAATAAGTGGCAAAGCCAAGACTAGATTTGTCTTCTGAGCAAGTGTTCCTTAGTTTCACTTGGCCACCCAAATAGCATTAGATTTTGAGGTGATACATTTATTGAAGGAGGTCTGCTTTGGATTCATTTGGTATAATATTTTGCTCCTTTTCTTCCAAACAGTTGTATACAAAAGACATTAAAATTCCATTTTGTGCTCTGTTATTTATAGAGTATTACCATGAAATGCATATGAAATTAAAGAAGTCACTTTTGTATGGTTTTATAGTATTAGGTTTGGAACTCCTGTGTTATTAGAATAGACATATTTATAAATATTCTTAATTGTTTTAGTTAATCTAGCTTTGTTATAAGAAACTATTATTCAAGCCAGTAGTCAAAAATCTTGCTTTTTCATAGGCATAAATTTAGAATAAACTGAAACTAGATTGAGACAAGTTTATGAACTGAAATTCAATAGGCTGATCTAGTTTTAGCACATTTCTATTTTAACTAACAGTTAAATTAGTGAACTATTTGCCCTTAAACAGATTACATTAAGTCTGATACATTTCTTGAAATTATTTAATTCAGCATATATTTTTTTGTGGTACTGGGGAGTTGAACCAAGGGCCTCACACATACTTTATAAGTGCTCCACCACTGAACTACACTCTCAGCCCATCTTTTACTTTTTTAAATTTTGAGACAGTATCTTGCTAAAGTTACACAGTCTGCCTCTGGCCTCTAACTTGCAATCCTTCTGCCTGTGCCTCCAGAATTGCTGGGATTACAGGTATATGACACTGCACCTGGCTTAATTCAGCATAAATTTTTTCCTATATTTTCAACTAGTCCCACAATTGCTACAGAATGATCCTGGCCTATAATATGAGACAACTCCTTTTATTCTTTTGGTTTATTTGGATACTTTTATTTTCAAGTAATAATACAGTTTTGCTTGTATGGTGGTGTTGTTAGGTGCCATGGAATCAGTGTCCGACTCATAGTGACCCTGTGTACAACAGATGAAACACTATTGTCGTACTTCTCTGCTATTCATAGGGCTTTCAATGACTGATTGTTTTTGGGGAGTGGATTGCCAGGGCCTTCCCTCTTTGATTGTATGTTGTTGTTGTTGTTGTTGTTAGGTGCCATCGAGTTGGTTTCTGACTCATAGTGACCCTCATAGGATTTTCAATGGCTGTTTCAGGATTGCCTTGGGAGTGGATTGCCAGGCCCTTCTCCCATTTTTGCGGTGCTGGGAATTGAACTCGGGACCTCAGAGACTGCAGCGCAGTGCTCTACCATGATTGTATGGGAATTGTAAAATGCTCTTTATCTTTTCTCAGAGAGTGGAAATCCTACTCACTTTCCATGACTGTGTTCAAATCCTTTGTGAGCATTACTGATTTCTACCCCTTTACAGATACCAGAATAAATTCCTTCTTTCTCAATGTTCTAAAGGCTGTTTCATTGTATATCTATTCTAGCACTTGCTTAAACCTTTCTTCTAAGTTCATTTATTTGTTGAATACCTACTTTGTGACCGGAACGTGAACAAAGTAGATAAAGTCTCCAGTGTCATGGAGATTATATTCTAGTGGATGCATGTTGTTGTTGTTGTTGTTGTTGTTGTTGTTGTTGTTGTTAGGTACTGTTGAGTCAGTTCTGGCTCATAGGGGCCCTATTTCAACAGAATGAAACATTCTCCAACACTGTGCTGTGCTTGGCACTATTATCAGTGCTTCTCGGCTATTCATAGTGTTTTCAATAGCAGATTTTTTTGGGAGTAGATGCATAGTCAGACAATAAATGAGTAAGTATTGGGAAGAAGACAAAGTAAGTTAGGGAGTGCCAGAGAGAGATGAGTGCTATTTTTTATTGGGTGCTTGGAGAATGCCTTATAGGAAAATGACATTTGAGCAGAAATTTTATGTAAGGGAGAAAACGAGCAAGGCAGATATTCTGAGGAAGAGCATTCCAAGCAGAGAGAATAATACGTACAAAGGCCCTGAGGCAGAATTATGCTTGGCAAGTTTGAGAAATAGCAAAGAGGACAGCGATGTGAAATGTGCCAAGGAGAAAGCAGAGAGGGTAAGATTGGTTATGGAAAGGTCTTGGGTTTTTATTTTAGGATGTGAAGTCCCTGGAAGTCTTGAATGGAGGCTCCACAGGGCTGTAATGTTGAGACTAAACTGTGGGTGGGCAGAGGGAAAAGAGAAGATAATGGTGTTTTGCATTAGGAAGTGGTAAGAATTGGTCACATTCTGGCTATTTTGAAACTACGAGAACTGATGGATTAGACATGGAGTGTCAAAAAACAATGATGACTCCAGTGTTTCTTCTCTGAGTAGCTGGAAGAATAGAGTTGCCAGATTCCCAGATGGAGAAGAGGTTTAGGCAGCAGATGAGGAAGCAAGATCAGGGGTGTTGTCTATGGACTTGTTTTACTCTAAAAATAATGCATAGCCAAGTGTGGTGGCACATGCCTATAATCCCAGCACTCAGGGGACTGAGACAGAAGATCCACACAAGTTCCAAGCTAGCCTAGACTACACAATGAGACCTTGTCTCAAAAAAAAATAAATAAAAATAAAAATAAAAAGCTTAACTGGATGATCATATCTGACAGAAAAGTGTTCATTAAATGTTCACAAAATGGCTGCACCTACAGTCTGCATCTAGATCAAGAAATAAAACATTCTACTGTGATTTGCCTGCACAAGCATATGATGCAACTGAAAATACCATGGCATGAATCAGGCACACCTTCATCTTCAGTGTGGCATCTTTAGTTTTCAACACTTTAAAGAGGTCTTTTCCAACAGCTTTTCCCAATGCAATTCATCTTTTGATTTATTGATTGCAGCTTCCACAGGTGTTGATTGAAGAACCAAGTAAAGCAAAGTCTTGGACTACCTCAATCTTTTCTCCACTTGTCATGAAGTTGCTTACTGACCCAGATGTAAGGATTTTTGTTTTGTTGATGTTGAGGCACAATCCATACTGAAGGCTGTGTTTTTTGATCTTCACCAGTAAATGTTTCAAATCCTCTACAGTTTAAGTGAGCAAAGTTGTGTTGTCTGCATAATACAGGTTGATAATGAATCTTCCTCCAATCCTGATGCCATGTTCTTCTTCATAAAGTCCAGTTTCTCACATTATTTGCTCAGCATAGAAATTGAAGAGGTACAGTGAAAGGATACAACCCTGATGCACACCTTTCTTGACTTTAAGCCAGGCAGTGTTTCCTTGTTCTGTTCAAATGGCTGCCTCCTGGTCTATGTACAGATTCCTCATGAGTACAATTAAGTGCTCTGGTATTCCCATTCTTTGCAATGTTATCCATAATTTGTTGTGATCCACACAGTCCAATGCCTTTGCATAGTCAATAAAACATAGATAGATATCATTTTGGTATTCTCCACTTTGGGCTAATATCCATCTGACATCAGTGGTGATGTCCCTGGCTCCACACACTTTTCTGAGTCTAGCTTGATTTTCTGGCAGTTCTCTGTCTATATACTGCTGCAGTCACTTTTGAATGATCTTTAGCAAAATTTTACTTGTGTGTGATATTAACGATATTGTTCGATAATTTTTGCATTTGATTGGATCCCCCTTTTTTTGGGAATAGGCACAAAGACGGATCTCTTCCAGTCAGTGTCTACGTATCTGTTTTCTAAATCTCTTTGCATAAACAAGTTAGCACTTCCAGTGCTTAATCTGTTTGTTGAAACATCTCAGTTGGTATTCCATCAATTCCTGGAGCCTTGTGTTTCACTAATTCCTTCAAGGCAGCTTCCACTTCTTCCTTCAGTACTATTGGCTCCTGATCATATGAAACCTCTAGAAAACATTGGTCATCCACTATTTTTGGTATTATGACTGTGTATTCCTTCCATCCGCTTTTGATGTTTCCTACATCATTTAATGCTTTCCCTGTAGAATCCTCCACTATTGCCACACAAGGCTTGAATTATTTCTTCAATTCTTTAAGCTTGAGATAAACAGCATGTGTTCTTCCCTTTTGGTTTTCTATCTCCAGTTCTTTGTACATGTCATTATAATATATCATTTTGTAATCTCAAGTTGCCCTTTGAAATCTTCTCTTTAGTTCTTTAACTTTGTCATGTCTTCCTTTTACTTTAGCTATGTGATGTTCAATGGCAAGTTTCAGAGACTCTTTTGACACATAATTTGGTCTTTTCTTTTTTCCTGTCTTTTTAATAACCCTTTGCTTTCCTCATGAATGATGTCTTTGATGTCATGGCACTTGTCTGGTCATTGATCATTAGTGTCTAATACATCAGATATGTTCTTGAGATGGTCTCTGAACTCAGGTGGGATATACTCAAGGTCATACCTTGGCTCTTGTACATTTGTTCTAATTTTCTTTAGTTTCATTTTGAACCTGGGTATGAGCAGTTGATGGTCTGATCCACAGTCAGTACCTGGTCTTATTTTGATTTTCAGTATTGAGGTTTTCCATCATCTCTTTTCACAACTGTAGTCAATTTAGTTCCTTATGTTCCATCTGGTGAATTCTGTGTGTATAGTTGCCATTTGTATTGGTGGAAAAGTATATTTGCAGTGAAAATCTCATTGCATTGGTCTGACAAAATTCTATCATGTGATCTCCAGCATTGTTTCTATCACCAAACCCATATTTTCCAACTACTGAGCCTTCTTTTTTGTTTCCAATTTTTGCATTCCAATCACCAGAATTATCAATGTATTCTGATTGCATGTTTGATCAATTTCATACTGCAGAAGCTGGTAAAAGTCTTCCCTTTCTTCACTTATAGTCTTAGTGGTAGGTGCATAAATTAGAATAATAATCATATTAACTAGCCTTCCTTATAGGCATGTGGGTATTATACTATCGCTGACAACATTGTACTTCAGAACAGATCTTGAGATATCTTTTTTGATGACAAACACAATCCCATTTCTCTTTAATCTGTCATTCTCAGCATAGTAGATCATATGATTATGTGATTCAAAATGGTCAATACCAGTCCATTTTAGCTCACTGATGCCTAGAATGTTGATGTTTATGTGCTCCATTTCACTTTTGAAAATTTCTAATTTCCCTAGATTCATACAACATACATTATAAATTCTAATTATTAATGGATCATATGTTTGTGAAAGCTAGATGTTGAATATGGGAGACAGGAGAAGAATTGATACTTTTGAATTATGGTGCTGGGGACAAATATTGAATATACCATGGACTAACAAAAGAACTGACAGATTTATTCTAGAATATGTGCAACCAGAGTGCTCCTTGGAAGCAAGCATGGCTAGATTGTGTCTTGGACATGTTGTCAGGAGGGACCAATCCCTGGAGAAGGAAATCATGTTTGGGAAAGTGATGGGTCAACGAAAAAAAGAAAGACCCTCAACTAGATGTACTGACACAGTGTTTGTAACAATGGGCTTAAACAAAAAAGATCATGTGCATGGCACAGTGTTGGGTAGTGCTTTGTTCTGTTGCACATAGGGTTGATATGAGTTGGACCTGACTTGACAGTACCTAACAACGATAACAACAACTGTGGTTTGAATGTTCTCACCAAAACTCTTGTTGAAATTTAATCTCTATTGTGAGGTATTAAAAAATGGGGCTAAAAAAATGGGACCAGATGGTGGTATTTTTAAGAGGTGATGAGGTCATGAGGGCAGAGCCCTCAATGATCATTTCATAGATTAATGAATTAATGGATTAATGGGTTAATGGGTTACCTTGCAAGCGGGTTGTTATAAAACCCAATTTGGCTCTGTCTCTTGTATGCATCCCTCTGCCCACATGATGTCCTGCTTTGAGACTCTATAGAGACCCCACCAGCAAGAAGGCCTTCACCAGATATGACCCCTTGACCTTGAACCTTTTATACTCCAGACCTGTGAGATGAATAAACCTTTATTCCTTAAAATGACCCATTTGTGGTATTCAGTTATAGCAATAGAAAATGGACTAAGACACATTCTAACAGACACAAAAGTAGAAATTTCAAATAGGCTTTTGGATATCCAAGTCTGTAGTTAGAGGATATACAAATGTGACACTTGGCAGCAGTTAAAACCATGAATGAGATGAGATCACCAAGGAAGTGAATATGGATAGAGAAGAGAAGAGGTGTGAGGACTAAGCTGTGGGATCTTCTAACATTTAGTGGTTGGGGAGATAAAGAGGAAGTAGTCAAGGAGATTGAGAAAGAGCAGATGATGAAGTAGCAGGAGACCCAGGAGAGAGTGAGAACAAAGAAAGACTATAGGAATTCTGCTAGGTACTGGGAATCCAGGAGTGGACAAGATGGACTGGCTCCCTCCCTCATGGAGCTTCTGTCAAGTGGAGTGGACACAGGTAAAGAAATCACATATAAGCTGGGTGCCATGGCACACGTCTATAATTGCAGCACTCCAGAAACAGAGGCAAGAGGATCGTGAGTTCAAGGCTGGCCTGGGCTACATAGTAAGATTCTGTCTCAAAAAATACACATATATTTCATTATGAAGTAGAATACAGGCTCTGAAGGAAATATATAATGAAGAAATTTATGGGAGATGTGATTTAGTTTGGAATGGTTTCTCTGGGGAAGTGATATTTAAGTTGCAGCTTAAAGGATGAAAAAGGATTTTCTAAAATCAAATTTGGGGAGTGCTTTAGTTTCCTAGGGCTGTTGTAACAAAATACCATAAACTGGGTTAAAATAATGGATATTTATTCTCTCACAGTTCTGGCAGGTGAAAAGCAAGGGGCAGCAAGGCTGTGTTCTTGCTGAAGGCTACAGGGAATATCCTTTTCTTGCCTCTTCCAGCTTTCCAGTAGCCTCAGGTGTTCCCTGCCATGTGGCAGCATAATTCTAGTCTCTGCCTTTGTCTTCACATGGCCTTCTTTGCTTTGGGTGTCTCTGTGGCCCCTCTGCTTCTTATAAGATCAGTGATTGGATTTAGTGTGCACTCTAAGTCTAGGATGATTTCATTTCAAGACCCTTAACCAATTACATCTGAAAAGACTATTTCCAAACAAGGTCACATTCTGAGTCTCTAAGTGGACATGAATTTGGTGGGGGACAGCATTCAACCCAGTAAGACGATGAACAAAAGAAATATGATGTTTGAATCAGTGGTGTACTTCAGATGACCCCAACCTCCTCTTAAGAGTCACTTTGTTAGGCCAGGAGCAGTGGTTCATGCCTGTAACCCCAGCAACTCCAGGCTGAGGTAGGAGGGTTGCAAGTTTGAGGCCAGAGGCAGCCTGCATAACTTAGTGAAAGCCTGTCTCAAAATAAAAAATATAAACTGGGGTGGGGGTGCCCAGCCCAGTGGTAGAGCACTTGCAAAGTATGTACAAAGCCCTGGATCCAACCCCTATGTACCAAAAAAGGTGCCAATTTGTTAATCCAGGCAGGGTGGTGCACCTGTAGTCCCAGCTACTTGGGAGGCTGAAGGAGGAAGAGAGAGCGAGCCAATTGTTAACTTTTTAGCAACTTTGTTTTCTGATTGGCTTTATGTTTATAACTTGAAATTGGTCATGGTGGGAGTATTTGCACCATAGAAACTGGCAAATGCCATAAAACACATTTATTTATTTATCTTTTGGTGAGTCAATTGCAAAACATTTACCAGCCTACCATTAAGTTGAAGGCCTTGAATCCCAAAAGAGATGCATCTAGTATGGGTGGATTCTAGTGAGGTGTGGCTGGAGGGGAAGTCACAGTAAAAATTTTGGATTTTAACCAAAGTGCAACTTGGGGCTGAGAGTTTTAATCAGGAGAGTGGCAGAGTAAGATCTGTGTCATTCTTCTAGCAGTTTATATGCCAGTCTTTTCTACCAGAAAGTAGGTGGGAAATCCTTGAGAAGGATTTCATCTTTATCATTTTTGTATCCCCCATGACATTTTGCACATAATAGTCAATAAATGCTGGTGACTTAAATGGCTTTTATAAGTACCATGCACATATTGGTCAAAATAAGCCAGAAAACAAGGCCAAACCAGAATATGTCATTGAGAAATCACAAGTAATTTCTGTCATTATTGTATGCTATCCATTTAACAGACCAATTATTAGACCTTACTGTCCACAGGCACTGTGGGGATACAGCAATGAAGAAGATATATCTTATCCTTCAGATAGGATCTTGTAGAGAACACACAAAGGCCTGCCAGAGTCCCTTGTGATAAACTATGTGACAAGGTAAACACGGGAGGGTCTCTTGGATCTGGGGGCCTCTGGGAAGCTTTTATAGGAAACACACTTTTTAGAGATAGTTTTGATACCTGGACCTCAACTCTGAGTTCAATGTCACCTTCTATAAAAGGTCCTTAGCAGGTTTGGAGAAATGAGGGACTGTTAGTCACTTTTTGTCACTGTGACAAAATACCTGAGAAAATCATCTTAAGGGAGGAAAGATTTATTTTGGCTCAGGGTTTCAGAGGTTTTAGTCCATAGTTACTTGGCTCTGTGTTTCTGGGTCTGTGGTGAGGCAGAACAACATGGCAGAAGGGCATGGTGGACAAAAGCTGCTCATCTCAAGGCATCCAGGGAGAATGAGAGAGGAAGGGTCCAGGGACAAGATATATTCTTCAAATCATGCCCTCGGTGACTGACTTCCTCCACTTAGGCACCACCTCCTAATAGACTATTCATCTATTAACTCAAAAACAGATGAATCTATTGATGAGGTTGGTGCCCTCATTATCCAACCACCTTTCTATAAGAGCCACCAGCAGGGAACCAAGCCTTCAACATATGAGCCTTTTGAAGTGACACTTCATATCCAAACCATAACAGGTGCTGAAGGGCTTGGTGCCTTTGAAACAAACTTGAAGTCTTCTTATACTCTCTATTTGACCACATTCACTATTTCTGTCACCTTTATCCTTTCAGGCTATGGTAGAAACAATTATCAGATGACTCCCAATGAACTTTGTTGTATAGTCCCTTCCTCTTTGAATGTGGTTAGAACCTATTGAATATGATAGTACCCTTGGACTGATGATACGCTGGACAGCAAAATGGAGATTATCCTGGGTGGGCATAGCTGGCTGGAGGATAAAGGAGGCAGTGTGAGAAAGAGTGTGTGTATATTTCTAAAAGTAGAGCATGACTTCTGGTTGACAATCAGAAAGGAAACAGGGCCTCAGTTTTATAGTGGAAATGAACTGGATTCTGCCAATAATTAGATTAAACTTGGAAATGGATTCCTTCCCCAGAATCTCCAGACAAGAATACAATCAGGTCAATAGCTTGATTTCAACCATATGATACACTGAGCAGAAAACCAGCCAGGCCATGGTCAACTTCTGACTTAAAGACACTATGATTTAATAAATTAGCATTAGTAATTGCTGAGCCAACAATAAAAGACAAATGCAAGGGCCTCCACTCTGAAGGACAAAATTTCTTTCTCTCCCTCTGCTCAGTGCTAGTTAGCTGAGCAGGAGCTGAGTACAAAGGCCTGTCGAGCATTGGAGGAGGCACCTAATGGGGCATTGGTGACATTATCACAAGGTGTCATTACATATAATTATGATTTCATGACTGTCCTGTGAATTACAATCACGTTTCTGGCTTTCCATGTCAATTTTTCTGTGCTGTGCTCTGATGAATAACAAGCATGCCATACCAAGGGTTTTGCAGGTACCGACACAAATTCTTACCGTGGAGAAGGAAACCACATGAGACACTGCATTGTGTGCTTTCAGAATCCAAGCTGCTCTCTTTTAAGATAGCTGTTTTCTTTTTGCAGGTTAGATATATGCTCTGGAGATGTAGGGCCTCGGATAGGATCCAGACTTCTATTTGCTACATAGAAGCAGTGTGCACAGCAGAATCCTAGTAATAAAAAGAATTGCAATATTTCTAGAGGTTTCTAATCTGTGTAAGGGAGGTAGTGTGGCCTTTGTGTGAACGTATTCCGAAAGAGAACTTATAATGTAGTGAGGCATGATAATGTTTCCTGTACTTTTTAGGTACTGATATAGCTGACTTTATGTAGCTGCTATGATGAGCAGAGCTCAAGAATGATGCTGTTGTTAGATGCTATCAAGTTGTGTCCAACTCATAGTGACCCTTATAGGGTTTTCAGTGGCTGATTGTTTTGGGATTGCGTTGGGAGTGGATTGTCACGTCCTTCTCCCATTTTTGTGGTGCTGGGAATCGAACCTCGGACCTCAGAGTCTGCAGAGCAGTGCTCTATATACTGAGCTAAATCCCAGCCCGAATGAATGATATTGTACTGTAATCTAAGGTTCATATTGCTCACTACCTAAAACCTGCGACACAGCAATTAGTGGAAGGAAAGATTTATTCAAGGCTAGCCCTGAGAAAAGTAGAGAAATGTCTCTCTCAGATTTCCATGGACCCCCAGGACCTGGTGCTGAAGGGCCTTTATGGAACACAAATGGCTTATGGTGAGATAATGGGTAGGAAATCCCCATGCTAGGCAGTCTTTCTCTATAAAACAGATCTCCTTCTTTTCTTCAAAAGCCCATGGACCTGGGACCTCAACCTCCTGGAGCCAGCTTCTGTATTTTCTTTCCAGATAAATATTTAAATGTTCAGGGAAAGGATTAGGGATGGAAGGCAAAAATAACAACTTCCACACACTCCGTTACAATATGTGGCTCATGGCAATGCTTGGCATTAGTTTTTGGACGTCCATTTCTTTCAGATTACTTTTTTTTTTTTTTGCAGTACTAGAGGGCTCAAACCAGGGCCTTGTGCATTCTTTGCAAGTGCTCTACCACTGAGCTGCACCCCAAAACCCTTTTGTGTCTTGAGACGGGTTCTTGCTCAGTTATGCAGGCTGCGTCTGGTCTCTAATTTGTGATCCTCCTGCATCTGCCTCCTGAGTCACTGGGATTACAAGCGAGTACCACTGTACTTGGCTTCCTTCAGATTCCTTCTAAAGATAGCTTCCGACTCAGAGTTATGAACCTAGCCTCTCCCCATTAGTTAAGGTTAGATCTCAAGAGGAGTAATCAATATAAAATCAGTGCATTTGGGGGGCTATCGATGATGGGGAATGGCTTGGAAGGACTCTTTCAAAGAAATAGAAACATCTGCTTATTCTCCCACACAGATGTCCTTGAAATAACATGATGATAATACGTTTCCTTTATGAGCACTGTCACTTTTTCAAAAAATACATGCTTGGATGAATCAAAAGCAGTTATTATCTCTATTTCACACAAACAGTGCAGATCAATAACTTCCCATTGAGAAAAACTAGATGTGCTCAAATATTCAAAATTTGATCAGAGGAGAATTGTAAGAGCAGAGCATTAACAGTGACAATGACACAGATAATGATGATTTTGGAGCAGGATTTGAATGAGAAGGACCATGCTAAACATATAGTAAAGATCTTGATTTAGAAATTTGTGTTTTTTTCATTGTGGACAATTTCCAGTATTGGCTAAGAAGGAAAGTATCTCCCACTTTATAAATTCAAAGGGGGAAATAAGTTTTATTAACTCAAGATATTTCTTCAAAATATTTCTTGTAAAAAATATTTTATGGTAGGTACATGCCAACTTCTCTTTAGAAGTGACTTTTTCAATGTCATTTATTTTGCAAATTTTTCCCACATAATTTTGCCATTTTAAGTTTAAGAAAAATCCCTTCTGACCAAGTTAAGGCAATATTCCTTTGTGTATTAATTACTTCAGATGAGAGTCATACCTGGGGGATACTTCAGCAGGTACAAAGGTGATCCAGGCCAGTTAATTTGACAGTTATTGAATCCGATGGCAGTTACATTTGTGTGTGTGTGTGTGTGTGTGTGTGTGTGTGTGTGTGTGTGTGAGAGAGAGAGAGAGAGAGAGAGAGAGAGGGAGAGAACGATTTGAGAAGTAAAACTTAAATAATTTCAGGTGGTGAAGGAGATCAGCGTATGCTACCCCCAAATTTGCCATACTGGCATAAGGTGTGTTTTGAGCTGAAAGCAATTAAAATTGCACACATAGGAGGAGCTCTACCCTCTCCTCTTCTGCCTAAAAGCAGGGAATAAATTTCCATTTGTAAAGTTTTCTCCTCTTGAATCAAAACAATTCTTGACACTGGAGACAGCACCTGACTTGAGTCTGCATAACAAACATCCCTTATCTACCATTAGTTACCTCATATATTTACCTTCCCACATTTTACTGCCACAAATCCCCTTTCCTCTGTCCAGTCTCTTTCCCTAATTCATCACACTTTTGTTAATTCACATGTACTAGCTACTGAACATAAAAGGGTAAAGGAAAAAATGTTCCATCCTGTACAGTGAAAATGTAAGGGGCACTTATATACTGCCTTTGCTGAAAAGCATTGCAGACCCCCATGGGGCATCTGAAGGTCTCAAGCCCTTGTCCTGCAACCAGTTTGGACCAGGGAAATTGCAATTGATATGACAAGGGATCACAACACCCTCCAATGATGACAGAAAGCTTCTTGAAAATACCCTGCAATTCCAGAACTGAAAGACTGCTTCATTATGCATCCTTCTTTCCCCTGCCCCCGACTTTTCCCCTATTTAAACATGAAGTTTATGTAAGTTCCCCCACGATAGACTTGGGGGGCACTTTTCCTCTTTCCAATGTGCACATTGATTAAATCTCCTTTTTCTGCTTTTCAGTATTGTTGTTGTTAGGTGCTGTCGAGTCGGTATTCAACTCATAGCAACCCTACATACAACAGGGGAAACATTATTGTCAGTGCTTCTCTGCTGTTCATAGGGTTTTCAATGGTGGATTGATTTTTGGGAGTGGGTTGCTGGGTCCATCTCCCAAGCCTACAGCACCAGGAGGTCTCCCATCCAAGTACTAACCAGGCCCGACCCTGCTTAGCTTCTGAGAGCTGACGGGATTGGATGCCACAGGGCTATGGCTGCAGGTTTTTCATTATTACTGTCTTTTTATTTGACATATTGGGGGACAGGGTGGCTAAGCCTAAATCTGGGAATTGGGGCATCACCCTAAAGTCCAGTAACAGTTATAATTGTCATGAAGAAAATAAAAGAAGCCGGGCGCAGTGATGCACGCCTGTAATCTCAGCACTTGGGAGACTGAGTCAGGAGGATCATAAGTTTGAGGCCAGCCTAGGGCTACATAGTGAGTTCATGTCAAAAAACAAAACAAAATAAAACAAAAAACAAAAAAACCGAAAAAAAGAAATGAAAGGAAGTAATGAGATAGTGGCTTTAGATTGGGTAGTTACAGAAGTCTCCTTCAGGAGATGACATCTTAGCTGAGACATGTAAGATGAAAAGGTACAGGTTATACCACGATCTCAGGGAATGAATTCCAGGCAGAAGAAAGTTAAAACATTCTTGTGTTAGACACAGGCCTGGAGTATTTAAGAGGCAGACAAAAGGCCAGAGCAGGTTGAGTGGACTGGGCCAGGGATGGAGTTGAAGAAGATGAGGTCAGAAATGTCAGTAAGGTCCAGACTGTGTGCGATCTTGTGGGCTAAACTTGCCTACAAACTTGAGAAAGCATTAAACTCACCTGGGAGTCCTATTGAAATATAGGTTTTTGGAACTCATCCCTAGGCTTTCTAATTTTAGGGGTCTCAGATGAGTCTGAGAATGCATTTCTAACAAATTCACAGGGGATATGGCTGCAGGTGGGTCAGGGACACACATTAAGATCCATTGGTAGGCCAAGAGAAGGTGTTTAAATTTTATTTCAGAAACAATGGGAAGCTATTGAAGATATTTCAAGCAGGATTTTAAGTAGGTTTGAAACTTCATTTTGAAGGAGTTTGGTACATGTCACCCCAAAATATCCTATTTTTGGCATATTGATTACTTTGAGCTAAAAAAATTGAGAACCAGCTAATGCAGGAAAAGCTCTTTACCTCTCCTCTTAACTGCTTAAAATAAAGTATAATTTTCTCTTTTTATAAAGGAAATTTACATTTATAAAAGAAATTTTCATTAGTAAAGATATCTGTACCAGAAGAGAGCTACTCAGAAACAACTTTTTTAATCACCTGACTTTTCTGAACAATAAAACAATCTTTTCACTATACAGTTCTTTTCCTCCTCTCCTCATAATTTGTTTCTAACATCCGTCATGTCTTAGTCCATTTTCTGTTGTTATGACAAAATACCTGACATTGGGTAATGTATTAAAAAAGGTTTGTTTAGCTCAGAGTTCTAGACATTCAAGTGCTGGCATTTGCTTGGCTCTGGTGTAGGCCCCATGGTAGATGGGATCCCAATGGCAGAAGCACATGTGGAAGAGATTACATGGTGAGATAGGAAGCCAGAGAGTAAGCCACGATAGCAGAACTTCTCACTGGAAATAATCCTGTACCATGATCCCTGCCTTAATCCTTCTAAGAGTGGTACTCCCATGATCTAATTATCTTCCACTAGGCCCCACCTCTTAAAGGTTCCACCACCTCTCAACATCACCACACTGGAGACCAACTTTCTAGCACATGAACCTTTGGAGGATATCTTCAAACCACATCTAAATTCATAACACCCCAGAGGTCCTGAGCTTTTATTCCTTTCTATGGCTAGGATGATATATGAACTTCAATCATCTGGCCACTTATTCAGGTCTCATATTTTTGTGGGACTCCTTGACATACTAAAATACTGAAAATAGTTTTTCTCATGTTAATCTGTTTTACTTAATTTAGCTTGTGGACCATCCAAAGAACCTAGAAGGGTAGATGGAAGATATTTTTCCCTTCCTACAGTTTGTACTTGGGTATGGATATGGGTTAAGGGTCCCTCAAATGTTCATGTGTTGAAACCTTGATCTTCACCATGGAAATGTGAGAGGTGGCAGAATTTTAAGAGGTGGAGCATATTGCAAGGTAATTGAGTCATTAGGGGTACTACCCTTGGAAGGGATTAATATAGTTCTTGTGAGACTCCTGTTAGTCCTCATAAGAGCAATTGTTATAAAACAGTGAGTCTCAGGTTTCCACCACCAGGCTTTGTATCTTGCTATGTGATTTTTCCTCGTAGCATATCCTCCTTGTCATGATGGCACCTGCTACGACATGATGTAGCCTAGGGGGCCCTCACAAGAGGTCAAATTAATAGTGACACTTGATCTTGGACTTTTAGCCTTCCAGACTGTGAGCTAACTAAACATATTTTCTTATTTTTACTTACTTCAGGTATTTAGTTACAGAAATGGAAAATGGGCTAATACAGTATGATTACAAGGCTCCTGTGGGTGCTGTTTGGAGAAGCACTCACAAGTAGAAAAGAAAGAAGGCAGAGGCCATCAAATTTAGTTTTGGCTGAACTTCTGGTAAATAAATTTGAGGCTTTTTCCTGTTATTGTTAAAGATAAACCAGAGCTGGACATAGTTAAGGTGGTAACAATAGATTTTATTCTGGATCATTGCAATAAAGGAAAAGAGATATCAGTATAGTATGGAATGCAAATCTGAATGCAACAAGGAATAGTAGAGATTTATAGCCAAGGATCAAGATGGGACCAGCAGATGGAAAATTATTAAGAGGAAATATTAGCAGTAAGGAGGACTCTGGATAAAGTAACCCCATCAGATACCAAGGGGAACAAATGAGGGTGTGGGGGGTTCTGACCAAACTGACTTAGCAGAATTCTTGCTAAAGTTGGGCAATGCAGAGAGGGACATTGAAATCCAAAAGTCAAGGCCTGGTTAGGAGGAGGATTCAGAGGATTCTGACTAAAGTTTGGTTAAGGAGAGACTCTTTGTTGCTATCTACTTGATAAGTAAAACTTAAGCTGGAAACTCATCCCTCAACACACGTACCCTGCAAAAATCTGCACCTATTCAGTCAAGAATCTGGCCACTCACTTGTCATTGGAAACATTTTTCATGTGCATAGTAATTCACTTTCAATTCAATTCAGGAACTATATATTGAACATTTACTGTGCCCTAAAATAGAAACTATACAAAATGACTGGGGGATGAGTAGAGAGAGTATAGGTGGTTGGGGTACCTGTCCACCTCCTCATAGCATTCCCAGTGATTAGCACAATACCTGACTTAGTCATTTCTTAAGATTTGTTGAAAAACTCCATAAGGAAGTGCTGATATTGGAATTGAATAAGCAGTTCTTATCCTACTTTGCTATTTCTTGAATGAAACCATTGATGTCACTGAGCCTCAATTTCCTACTTGAATATTAAATATCATAAGTAAAAACTCCACAGGGTATTAAATGATCTCATATATAGGTTAGAACTAGGAGAATTTAAAGTATTATGATTGTTAACAAAGATAACATTTCTGGGGTGCAAACAAAGGAAATCACAAATGTAGTTGTGGGCTGTGGTAAATGAAAGACAGACACAAACAAAGGAGAAGGAAAAGGCAAAGAGAATTGCAGGTAGACATGTTTTCTTTTTTAAATTTGATTTAAATTTAAAAAAATATTTGTTAATTTGAGAGCACAATTTGGGCCAGAGGTTTTAGATTTTTAGACTGATCTTGAATGCCTTAATCTAGAATTCAGTTATTCATGGAGTTGTGTGACTTTGATCTTTGAAGAAATAAAACACTCTGTTAAAGGCTCAAAAGGCTTTTGTCAGTGGAGACCAGCAAGCAACTCTTAAAACCCCTTTGAAGTGGAAACTATTCAAGATACCCAAGATTTCATCCATTAGGGGAGATGGTTTGGGGAGGCTCACCTTAGGGGCTGTCTTTAACTGTACCTCCAATGCTGACAATAGCTAGAAATTTAATCTAAATGCGTTTGAACACAATATATGGCTATGGGAAGAATCAATATTTATCTAATTTTGGATAACACAATTGAGGAAGACTGGAGATGGAAAAGAGGTGTGCATGTGTGTGTTTGTGTTCACATATATGCAGGATATTCTTCCTTTCAGTCTGATACCAGTCTGAGGAAACCTACTTGATCTGTGGAGAAGTTGCAGACAAGGGTAGGAATTTAAAGTACTCCTGTTTTCTTAAATCTCTTGACACCAGATCTCACATATTTTCAGGGACAGAGAAAAACCAACATTCTAGTTTTGTATTTAGGAAATTTTTCTGTGCCTTGGTTTAGTTAGAGCTTAGTAGTAAATCCTATGTCTTATGTTTTAGTCGTTTGAAACTAGAATGTGATAGTAGAGGGACATTCTCTGAAGATTTCCAAGGAAAAACTCCAAACTTATAAGAACAGTGTTTATATTATGCTTTGTGGATGTGGGCTAAAGCAGGATTTAGAAGTATATATAAAGTGGAAGGGGGGAGGGCTGGAGAAGGCTTTGCTTCGGTATCCTTTATTGAAATTCAAATATCCTGGGAGCTTGTCACCCTTTAAAAACTGATCAGTTAATAGGGATTAATGAGATTGACACCTAGAATGGGTGGGGTGGGAACCAGGAAGGGAAAAAAGAACTGATGTCAGAAGTGGTGGACTGATGCCAAAGGACTGACTTTGACTACCTCCGGTTGGCCCAGAGCCCTCTTCTCCACCCCAGACACATTGTAACTGGAGTCCTGGGCCAGAGGCCCAATTCCAGAGGTTCTAACATGTCAGGTCCAGCCACTGGCCCCAAAGAAAGCAATGGAAAGTAATGGTGAAAAGACAGGAAAGAATTGTAATCCAAATGGTCATTTTTTTTTGAAGACAGAAAGTAAGGATTTCAGCTCATCTTTAGGGGACTGACATGGGACTTAAGTGTAAATAGAGGATGAATTGGAGCAAGAAGCAAGAGGTATGCAAAATTAAGCAGTCTTGTTCAAACTATGTTCTGGTTGACCATTTTCTCAGTTCTGGTTGTGGAAGGTGGCTGCAGAAGTGCTTATTGCTTGAGGGAACGATCCACTCCCCAAGTGATGATTGTTCCTGCTTAGGGGTTGCTGTCATCACGGTGATCTGCCTGAGAAGCTCTGCTATTCCTGGAATCCAAGATGACTGTAGGTTTAGGACAATGATAAGGCTTTCAGGTGCCTTTGGGGGGGTCTAGAATAGGACTTTATTAAAGCTGATAGTAAGATGCCTCAGGTACTTTTACCTTTGTGTCTTCTGCCTTGAAAGAGGATGTGATAGGTTAGGCATCACCCGTTTTTAGTCAGACACTCCCTGAATGATTAACATGCTGATAGGCAGAGCTAATCAGGAGTCTGATCCAATGTAAAGGAGACAGATACAAAACAAAGACAGAAATGCCAGGTTTCTGTTCTGCATTCAGTTACTTTGTGGCATTGAGGTAGGCTAGATTATTGCTGTAGTTAGATGCCGTCAAGTCAGGTTGGACTCATAGTGACTATCTGTATAACAGAATGAAACACTCCCTGATGTTGTGCCATTCCTGGCACTATGTGAGTGCTTCTCTGCTATCCATAGGGTTTGCAATGGCTGATTGTTTCAGGAGTGGATTGCCAGGTCCTTCTCCCTAGCCTGCATCACCTGGTATTCCCAGGCGGTCTCCCATAGGCATAGGGAAAAACAAGAGGCAAATTACATAGTTGGCTACAGACTGATGCAATTACAGAGCTGTGTTATAGTAAGACTTCCCCAAACCATCTGGGACCAATGTGGGCAACGTAGATGATCATTAACTGTCCTCTGCCTCATTGTAGTGTATCTCCATATCATTGTTATTGTTAGGCTACACTGAGTCACTTCTGACTCATAGCAACCCTAAGTATAGCAGAATAAAACATTGCCCAACACTGTGCCATGCACATGATGTTTTTATGTTTGAGCTCGTTGTTGCAGATACCATGTTTCTTCTCACTTTGAGTTGTGCCACATCAGCAAAAGGGGGTCCCAGGAGCTTTACTCAATTTTTGTCATTAAGGTGGACTCTACTTTGAGGGGGCAACTCTTCCCCAGTTGTCTTTGAATTCCTTCCAACCTGGGGGCTCATTTTCTGGCACTATATTTGACAGTGCTTCTCTGCTATTCACAGGATTTTCAATGGCTAATAGTTTTGGGAGTGGGGTGTGAGTCCTTCTCCCTAGTCTGTCTTCGTCTGGAAGCTCGGCTGAAACCTGTCCACTATGGGTGGCCCTGCTGGTATCTGAGATACTGGTGACATAGCTTTCAGCATCACAGCAACACGCAAGTGATAAGCTGATAGGCACGTGGGGACTCCATATCATTAGCCTTGCAAAATTGCCTGCCCCCATCATGGGTCTAAAAACCCCATAAAAAGACAAATCAGCCAAAGCAACCAACCAACCAACCAACCAATCAAACAAAAAAATGTGAAATAAATCCTATTCTGGGAAAATCCTCACTCGTTCTTGGAATTCTCTGCCTTTTCTCCACATTAACTCATGAATAATTCTCCCTCCATTAAAGTTTGCCCATAAAACAAGCTATCCAAAATCCCAGCCTGCAATTCTGTCTCTTGAAAAGGCCATACTCACCCTTGGGTGTGTATAGCTATCCTTTTCATAAACACCTCTCTCTCTCTCTCTCTCTCCCTCCCCTGACCTGTGCTTTCATCTAAGCATGTATTATTTTTTTCTTGATAAATGCCACATTTTACTTATTAAACCCTACTTTTGCTTCATACTGACTTGTCCTGAAATTCTTTTCTGTGATGCAAGTCAAGGTCCTGACTTCATTTGAGTAGAGGTTTCTGAAAAGAACAACTCAGGGTGCTACAGTCAGCAGCTATGTCTCTGGCTGCCGCCAACAGGCCCAAGTGAGGAGTCAGTACTTTTCAGCAAAAGAATTTTTAAATGCCTATTATACCAGCAGGTCCTGTCTGACAGCAGGAGAGGGTTTAAGACTCAGGTTACATAGACTATTTACTGGTTCCATTGTGATGTCATCTTGATGAAACTTTGTTTAGTTACACTGTATAGAATAAATATTTACCAGATAGTTCATTTGACATTTCTCTTTTGTGTCCAACTACAGAATGTGTTTTTCTCGTCTATCAGGTTGTATTGGAGGCCTCATTCTCTTCATGTCTCCTCTTATCGTCAGTGGTGATTCAGCAGAGGGATGCAACTCAGCATGGTTACCTAGCCTGAGGGGTTCCCCTAGTTGGGACTTCCACTAAGGTTAAGCCTGGTTCTTGGCATCATCACAGAAAAGAATTTCAGGATGAGTCAGGAGAGTGAAACAAAGTTATATGGCTTGTTAAGTGCATGCTTTAGAATACATATGGGCAATTAGAGAGAGTGAGATACACATCTAAGACATGGACATGGGCTTTGTAAGAGAGAAAAGAAGAAAAAAAGCACTTGAGCATGTGCTCCCCCCAGTTTTATTTACCTAGGGCACACCTTGTGTGATGTCAGTTCTGAGTGTCCAGCTCTGGGAGCCTAGTGTTACATGAGCCCCAAGCTCCACCTAGAAAGGCCCCTGTCACGGGGTGAGGAAGTGCCAATAAGATCAAAAGAAGAAGTTCCATTGTTTACATTTTTCTATTGGAGGAACTTCCCTTTAGTAAAATGAGATTATAAGGTGGTTCAGGAGGTACGTTGTATAGGTTTAAGAAAAGAGCGAGGGAGTTGCCTGGGCATGTCTCAAAAAGCACAGAATTACAGAGGGGAAAGCAATGTCAAACTCAAAGGTTGCACACATTTTGACCCCAAGCATGGCTTATTACTATTTTACCATTTTCATTATTTAAAATATTTCCCCAGATTAATATTTCTAAGCAGGCAGTCCTCACAGCAGTTTCTTGGTAGTTGTGTCACGGTTCCTGATTCTCAGATGGCAAAACTCAAACCAGACCTTGAGGTGAAAGTTCTTTCCCTTTTCATGTCCTCCAGTTTCCCCTGTCTTTCTATCCTGACTCAGGTCTTGCTAAATTATGCAGGCTGCCTCTGGCCTCAAACTCATGATCTTCCTGACTCCAACTCCCCAGTCACAGGGGGATTACAGATGTGTGCCACTGCACTTGGCTGTTTTGTTATCTTAACTCTGACTGGGTTGGAGGTGACTGATCTTACAGACCTTGTGAGCACAGAGCTAAACTTTTGATCCAGCTCTGTTTGATTCCATAGCCCAAGTTCTTTGTCTATGGAGGGTACTAGAATATACCAGCTCAAAATATGTCTCTTTGGCATATGGATTATTTTGAGCTAAAGGCAATTGAGAATAGCAGATGCAGAAAAAACTCTACCTCCCCCTAGCTACCTAAAATAGAGTATAAATTTCACTTTTAAAAGATGTATATTTTAAGGAAAATTTCCAACCAGTTTAGGAAGCAACTCATATCACCTGAGACTTTTATCTGCATAACAAGACAACCCTTATTTATGTTCATTCCTTCCCACTCCCCCCATTTTCATAACTTGCCTTCTCCTCTCCCCCCAGAAGCCTAAAATCTCTCTTCCTTTGTTTAGCCTAAAATGGCATATAAACCTCAATCATTTGGCTACCTCTTTGGGTCTCATTTCTTTGTAAAACTCCCATATGTATGTAATTAAAACTGAGTTTTTTCTTTGCAATCTGTCTTTTATCAGTTTGACTCACAAGACTGAGCCATTGAATCCAAGGGGGTAAAAATTAAAGGATATTTCCTCCCCTAAATCTACTACCTCAATGGTTCACCACTAGTACCTGTATTGCAGATTTTTCTTCTTAGAATTATCTCCTTCATGGAACTCCTCAATTAGAGGGGCCAACTTAGTGTAGTCTTGAAAGCAGGAAGAGAAATCATGAAGCAGAATAGAAAGGGAAAGAGCTTTCACCCCAGGACATGGTTTGCATCTCTCCAGCTGAGACTCAAGGACTTTGACAGAACTACCAGAAAAACTGCTGTGAGGTCTGCCTGCCTAGAAATGTTATTTATTTATTTATTTTTTGTGGTACTGGGAGTTGAACCCAGGATCTCGAGCTTGCATGCTCTGCAAGTGCTGGGCCACTGAGGTGCACCCCCAGCCCATTTTTTTACTTTTTGAGACAAGGTCTCACTAAGTTATGCAGACTGCCTCTGGTTCGAACTTGCAATCCTCCTGCCTCCGCCTCCTGAGTCGCTGGGATTACAGGCATGCGCCACCACCGGCTTAGAGATGTTATTTTTGAGAGGCATTTTAAATAATGAAAATGTTAAAATAGCACACGTCACACTAGGCACTTAGAGCTGAGCATCCAGGACAGATATCATGTAGGGTATGCTGTAGGTTAAATAAAACTGGAGGGAACACATGTCCTGGCCCTTTTTTGCTGCTGCTTTGCTTTCTTGGTAAGTCCATGTCTATGTGTTGGAAGTCTCTCTCTGAGCACCTGCATGTATTCTAAAGCACTCACCTAATAAACCTTATAACTTTGTTTCACTCTCTCTGGCTCATTCTAAATTCTTTTCTGTGATAAAGCCAAGGACTCAGCTTAACCTGAGTGGAGGCCCCAACTGGCCTCCACTAGGGGAATTCCTGAGGCAAGGTGGTCACCCTGAGCTGTATCTATTGCTTGCTGTGTCACACCAGTGACAGAAGGGTCTGTCAAGATAAAAAGTTAAATAATGGGCTGGGAGTGCATCTCAGTGATAGAGCGCTTCTAAAGTTTGCACAAGGCTCTGGGTTCAAGTCCTACCAGTACCGCAAAAAAATAAACAAACAAGCAAAAAATAGGAATAACTCTCAGTATTTCAAGCAAAAAAGATAACAAAGAGGCTTAGATGTTTATGTGACTGTTGGGAGGGCTGGAAGTGGAAAAGTCAGGGAAGGCTGCTGCTAACTCTCAGACTTACTGCTAGCTTTGAGAGACTCAGGAAGTTAGTTCTGCTTTGCAGGAAAAGAATTGCAGGAGACTGACGCTGGTGGTCACAACTGCCAGCAGCACCAGGGAGGATGATTAGCAGAGAAAAGCTTAGATGTATACAGATCCACTTGCTGGTGACTTTTCTTTGTCTTCCAAATCTTGTGCACATCCATTTAATTGTCATTAGGAGACTCTAACATGAATCTGGAATCCTGCTGGTGAGAAATCTGGGACATGAGGTTTCCAGACTTCTAACCTCTGAAAGTGCTCGCTTCGGCAGCACATATACTAAAATTGAAATGATATCGAGATTAGCATGGCCCCTGTGCAAGGATGACACTCAAATTCATGAAGTGTTCCATATTTTTCCTTGCCTGCAGCCATATCACTGTGGCATCCAATCCCATCAGATCCCGGAAGCTAAGCAGGGTCAGGCCTGGTTAGTACCTGGATGGGAGACTGACTGGGAACACCAGGTGCTGTAGGCTTGGGAGAAGGACCTGGCAACCCACTCCCCCAAAAATCCAATCTGCCATTGAAAACCCTATGAATAGCAGAGAAGCCCTGATGATGCCTATGAGTCAGACACTGACTCCACGGCACACAACAATAACAACAACAACCACCTCTGAAAAGCAGAACAGCATAGGAAGTACAAAGAATTCTAAGTGCCAGTAGCCTATGTGAAGCACAATAGGGCATTATGTCCTTGAGCTGTGTCCTTGTCAGTAAAATAGAGATAATATCCATAACTATAGTGATCATCAAAAAATGCATGCAAGGTAGTTGTCTTAAGCCATTTTGTGTTGCTATTACAAAATAGTTGAGGCTTGGTACTTTATAAAGAAAAGAAGCTAAATTGGGCATGGTGGCACACACGTGTAATCCAAAGACTTGAGAAGAGAGGCAGGAGGATTGTGAGTTCAAGGCTAGCCTATGCGCATGGTGAGACCTTGTACCAGAAAAACCCAACCAAACAAAAACAAAACAAACAAAACCCCCAAACAAACAAATAAAAGAAAGAATGAAAGAGAAGAAAATTTATTGTGGTTTGCAGTTTTGGAGTCCAAAAGCATGACAATTCGCATTTGCTTAGTTTCTGGTGAGGGCTTCATCCTGTTCCATGCATTGTGGAGAAGCAGAAGGGCAAGCTGTCATGTGTATGGGGGGGGGGAGAGGAGGCTGACATACTTTATAACAACCCACTTTTGTGGTAACTGATCCAGTCTGGTGAGACCTAACATACTCCCACAAACTCAGTCTTGAGAGAACTAACCTAATCTCTCAAGGAAGAATCCACTCATGAGGATAGTGTCTTCATGACTTAATCCCTTCCCATTTGATAGGGAAATCTCACAGGGTGAGGGTCCACATACGTGAGAGAAGGCACTCTGAATAGTTGAAGATCAGATTTATTTAAGGAATGTGAGAAGAGAGAGAGGGAGAAAGAAAGATCAGAGAAGAGGTAGAAAAGTCACTAGGGTGGGCCAATTGCTGAGAGGAGAGTGTAGCTACAGCCATGAGCTAGGTAGAGTCTGTGGCTTCTATATTGCAGGCAAGTTCTTTGTCTAAGGCTTAGGTGGGAAAAGATTTTTTTTCCCCTCAGAGGACAAGGAAGGAGTGGGAGGGAGTGTATGAGACTGGAAGTTTGGAATCTCAGGAATGTTGGACCTGTCCAATGTTGGTGATCTCCTTTATCTTAGGACCTTGGAGCATGGTCAGCAGAGGGGCCCTTTGTCCCTTCACCATTAGCCCCACCCCCTCATAAAGGCCCTACAACTTCTTCATACTGTTACATTGGGGACCAAGCTTCTAGGACATGAAATTTTGGGGGACAAACTATATCCAAGCCATAGCTGTAATCGATACAAAGCTTAAAAACTATTTGTCCTTTTTTTTCCACTGGAAAATCATCAGTTGATCAAAGAAAACCAAATAATTTCTGGAAGGAGCACATAAAAGGTGGATTTTTTGTGCTACTTAAATCCTTGTTTAAAAACCTATAAGAATAATAAATGCTCATTGTAAAAAAAATAAAAATACTGCCAATGTCAAAAAGTGCACTGAACAGTCAAGGAGATGATTTTATTCAGTCTATTGTAAGAGGAAGAATGCACATTAATTCTTTATCAAAGGAGAACACCTGAGTTTTATAGAGGCAAGTAAACAAGGAAGTCATGGGCAAAAGTGGGCAGAGAATCTCACAGGAGTCATGAGGAGCCATGAGGAAAGGTAGGTCTCATTTCTAAATGACAGCGTCAGAGTGATCTTTTGCACTTCCTTTCCTGTAATGTAAAGAGATGGAGAATAGAAAGAAATGGAGAATAACTGTTATTACTTTCTGGGAGCACAAGGCTCCCTTTTTATTCAAGATGAGCATCATGAGTTTCTTAACAACTCACTAATGATAAACCTCTTGAGTAGGGGAGGCAGAGTCTAAGAAATAATCTTTATAGGACTCTTGGAAATATTGGGACTCAGTACACATCACCCCAAAATTTGACTATGAGAGGCCAGAATATGTCACTTCAGAATATGCCTCTTTGGCATATTGATTATGTTGAATTGGTTATTTTGAAAAATTGCACACTTGAGTAGCACTGGAAAGTTGCACCAGGAACAAAAGGGTGACTAAATCAATAGAGACTCTTTTTGACAGAGTCTCACTATGTAGCCCAGGCTGACTTTGAACTTGTGATCCTCCTGCCTCAGCTTCCTGAATGCTGGGATTTCAGGTGTGCATCCAGGCCACCTCCATGCATGGTTTGAGACCCTTATCAGCGGAGAAGTCATGCCTTATCTCTGCATAATAAACTTTACCTTTGTTTAAGGTGCTTTTCCTGGCTGCCTCATGTTAGCAGGATTTTTTCCCCCCATACTCTTCTTTCTTTGTTTCAGAAAAACAATGGTGTTTAAGCCTGAAGTCTAATCTCTTTCTTTGAGATTTACTCCAGAAATTTACTCCTTTCTTTGGATTTTCTTTCATGTATATATGAGACATGTTAGTAAATTTCTGTTTGTTTTGCTCTTGTTAATTGGTCCTGTGTTACAAGGAGTCCCAGTTAAGAACTATGAAGGGGAGAGAGAAAATTATTTTCTCCTCTATAGCATTGTCCTTGTAAAACCAGTTGGTCCATGTGTTGACAGATGGTAGCAAAGGTAAGTTGTTTTAGAGTTCCATGATCAGGCAATTCAAAGGAAGGATGCCTAAAGTGAAAAAGAGAAACACTGGTATAAATAAAAGGTTATAGTGAAGTAGGCTAAATAGATGTAGGGAAAAAGAGGCAAACTGTGTGGTGGCTACAGGCTGATGCAACCATATAGCATGACATCACGTGACCACTCAAACAATAAAGAAACAAGACCACCAACTGACTGGGGTCAACATAGACAACAAAAACATCCCCTAACTGCCCTTTTCTCCATTATAATGGCATCTCCATACAATTAGCCTTGCAGAATTAGCTCTGCCAACCATACATCTGATGCCATGACACAGTTTGAAAACTTACATAAATAAGGACAGAAAAGGAGAGTAAACCCTATTCCAGGAAAATCCTAACTCATCCTGGAATCCCCTGCCTTCCCCCTCCAATGCACGAACAATTTTCTCTTCCATTAAAGAAGGCCCATAAGATGAACTATCTAAAATCCCAGTTATGCAACTCTTTCTTTGGAAGCCCACGGTCACCCCTAGAGCATGTACTTTTACTCCGTAATAAAACTTTCTCCCAATTCCTTACTCCCATCTCTGAATTCTGTATCTTATGGTGACAAGAACCTAGATATACTGGGTAGAGGTCTCAGTCTGCTCATTCTCTGAGACTTTTCTACCCTTCACACTCTGGTGACAATATTCACCTAAAAAGCCAAGAATCAAACCCCAAGGGAACTAGTCTATTGGATTCCAAGAAATGAATGGAGGAAAATCTTTAGATCAGGGATCAAGAGACTTGTAGATATTCAGCAAATTTCCTTGTTGGCATCTTGAATGAGATTGAGATGTCCAAGAAGTTTGGGGGAACGAACACAGAAAATGCTTCGAAGTACTGCACATGCCCCCTCTAGAGGGGGCTCCTCTAAAGGGCAGAATTATGTGAGCACCAGTTGGTTAGGCATCACAGTATGTTAGCTTTCCTGATGCTTTCAAACTAGACTGCCCATGCTCTTGGTGACATTGCCCACAATTTCAGTTACTGCTTAAAAGGGGATTATTTCTTTAGACATCTTAATGTTCTAGATGACAGCTTGTTAAGTCAGAATTCTGGCCAGTGCATTCATGCATGGTCCACTGTGGTACTGAATCCTATGAAGTTTGTATCGAGTCTTTGCTGTTCAGCTTGTGAGGTTTCTTTAGGTCCTGGGGAAAGTCAAGCTGCAAGGGATCCTAGAGTCTCAATAAGGATCTGGAGAGTCAAGTTTTAGTTCCTGGATGCCAATTCAGGCAGGAGGGTGAAAAACTGGAAATGTTAGTCTAGAGAGCTGTATATAGATTTTGAAGAAGAAAACTCGAAGAATTAAAAATTTGGTGAGAATTGACAATCTGAGCAAGGCAACAGGGTCAGTCTGATTTGCAGGTAGGAACTTCAGCTGGTTTTTCCAGGAGAGGGGGTCAAATAAATCTCCATCATACATCAGAGTTTGCATATCTATTAATTTCCTGAAATTTACAAAGACAGACACAATAGTTCAAAAACAATAAATAGGACCAGAACCTCATAACCCAGAGAGTGTGCTATAGATGATCCAGAGTTTTCCATTAAAACCAATTTTCTCTACAATAATGGAAAATATTCACTTACTAGTTTATGAACATTTGTTATATAGTTGAGACTATAATGAATATTCAATTCAGTATTCTGATTCTTATGTGCTTTTTTCTCAATTAGAAAAGAATTCTTTATAAGAGGAAAATGGTATATATATATATATATATATATATATATATATATATGGAATGGCACATCACTCTGGAAACAGAATCTAATTTGTAATGCCAAAAAATTAGCAAATGAAGCAAATGAAGTTTAAAAGTCAACAAGATATAGATTAGGAAATAGGGAGGAAATGATATTTATGTACTGGACTCTCACAAGTGACTTTTCTTTTTTCCCCCTTTATTTGTAAGTGATGATGGGGTACAGATTAATACAGCATTGGCTTTTTCCATTATGCATCCTTTCACAAGTGACTTTTCACATGTTTAATGTTGCGTCCTTCCAGTGAGACATAGAAAACTGAGAAACCTTTCATTGAAGTACAGGAACAAGTGTGTTCTGATCCTAACTGGAAACAGCATTTTGTCTGCCTTAGTAAAAGGCAAAGCTGAAGAACACAATAGCCATTGTACCTGCTAATTTCATTTTAAGGTTTAATACAGAGTTGGAAAACTATGGCCTATGGGGCAAAACCAGCCCACTGCCTGCTTTTATAAATAAAGTTTTATTGGAATACAGTCATACCCGTTTGTTTATATATTTTCTATGGCTGCCAGAAATCATATGGTCCACACAGCCTAAAATATTTACTATCTGTTACTTTTTGGAAAAAGTATACTGATTCTTGGTATGTAGAGAGTATATGTATGTGTATATATACTTATATATAATATGTGGAGATATTTATGAGTATATATTAACAGGGTGACAAAAAGTGTATACATATCTTGGATTGAAAACTTTCCATTTTGCTGCTTTAAGAATGTGTCATATACTTGTGCTAACTCCTTTCTCACGTGCATATTGTCTTGTAGACTTCTGTGGCAAGCATGTAAACTGTTCCAACACCACAGCAGAAGAAGCAGGACTTGTTGCTGTTTGAGGCCTCCTGGGTCTTCCTTTGCACATATCGCACATAGTACCATGCATCTCAAACTTATCATGAATGCATGTAATTGTTAGGTGTGTTAGAGGTTCTGTTGCATACTCATGCCTCCATTGTTGTTGTGCTTCCACAACATTCTGGACGGTCAAATATCACTTCAAAATGATTTTGTGCTCCTCGAATAACAACCATGCTTCTGCCATATTCTTTAATTGTCCTGACTGTTGCATGGTGGTACCAGCATTCATTTGATTAATGCCATCTTTTGAGCGAATGTGATGCTATACATTGCTACCATAATTCAACTTCAAAAAGTAATACATAGATAACATCTCTTAAGGTGTATATACATATTTTGGCACCTCTGGTATATAGACATATATTTTCCATCTTTTGTTTCCAAAGATAAATAATCTCTTATAAGTCGGGCTCAGTTACTCACACCTGTAATCCCAGTGACTCAGGAGGCAGAGGCAGGAGGATCCTGAGTTTGAGATCAGAGGCAGCCTATGTAACTTAGGTAGACTCTGTCTCAAAATAAAAAGAAATAGAAAATGAGTGAGGGGTGCAGCCCAGTGGTAGAGCACTTGCAAACTATGTCTGAGGCCTTGGGTTCAACCCCCCAAAACTGCAAAAAAATCTCTTATAGATAAAACTGTGGTATATAGGAATATATTGAACAGCTTGGCTATTGTTAAGAAACTTCAGTTTATTTATTTATTTTTTTTAAATGTTTTTTTATTAGAAATTTTTAATGTACATCATAATGTGATTCATTTTGACATGCTTTTCGTTGTGACAATTTTCATATATGCAATTTGATAAGCATTAATACATGATTCTTTTGAGCTTTTACTGAGTGCCAGGCTACATGCTGGGAGCACACCCTCTCCCCTCTAGGGGCTTTTCTGTCATGAGAACCAAAGGCAGGAGCCCCTGTGAACTGAGGCAGCCAATGGAAATGTTGGGACAGAGAAGCAGCCAAACAAGGGGAGAACAGACAGGCAAGAGAGTGACTGTGTGAAGATCATCAGGGAAGGATTGTGGAGAAGGAATTATTTAAATGATGCCCAGGAAGAAATGATTGTCCATAGACAGCCAAGGATGGCAAAAAGGACATTCTGCACAGAGAGAACATTGTTCATTCACTCATTCATTTAACGACTATTTGTAGCATACCTAGGTGCTGAGGATACTTTTAGTGCACCAAAGTTTCTATCCTCATGGAACTTCTATGTCAGATTGTGATGTTTTTGAAAGCAAAACAACAACAACAACAACAACAAACAATGCCCTGGTAGAAGAATGTAAGGCATTTAGGTAAGTGCTGCATTATCTTCTGTGGCAACTGAAGAGGATACAGGGGGCTTGGATATTGGGAAACCTTGTGGTCTGGGAAAGTAAACAGAGGTCAGAGCAGGGACGGCCTTCAATGCCAAACTGTGAAGTGTGTTTTGCTTTTCATTTTGTTTTGTATTGTTTTGTTTCGGACTTGGCAATAGGAAACTACTGGAGAGTTTGAAAATGATCTGTGTTTTATGTTAACAGACTGACGTACTTTAGAAGATTAACTTCAGCTTAATATGATAGAGTGGGCTGGGATTTAGCTCAGTTGGTAGAACACTGCGCTGCAGTCTCTGAGGTCCCGAGTTCAATTCCCAGCACCGCAAAAATGGGAGAAGGACCTGGCAATCCACTCCCAAAGCAATCCTGAAACAGTCAGCCATTGAAAACCCTTTGACGGTCGCTATGAGTCGGACTCGACTAGATGGCACCTAACAACAACAACAACAACAATATGATAGAATAGAAAGAACTGGGGGCAAGGAAAGAAGCCACTTTAGAGGCAAAGTTAAGAAGGATCTGAACTAGGATATGGCAAGTTGCAACAGAAAGTGAGAGAGAAAAATATTACAGAGATAGAATTAAAGTAATTAGCAATTGAGGGAACATACAGCTTTTTCCGAAGTTTTAAGCCCAAGAAAAAAGTTATTGCTATTAAAGAGATCAAAAGCATGGGAGGGAAAATTTGAGGTGTGGATTAAAATAGATTATCTCCCCCTCCTTCCTGCTGTTACAGGACATTCCAGAACTTTACAGTGCCAAGATGTGAGCTTCATCTTGATCAGTCCATGAACCTAATTATTTTTTAAACAATTCAAGCAATCTATTCTCAGCTTTGGTTTTGAGAGTTCCTAGTCTACAAAAATTGAGCACTGTTATGATATCTTTAACAGTTTTAAAACCTATGTTTTTCCATTTGAATTTAAAATAAAAATATCAGCTATGCAACACTTTTAGGAATGGGCTATTTCCGTAGTTTGGATCTTGACTATGCCCCAAAGGCCCATGTGTTAAAGGGTTAGTATCCAGGGTGGAGCTATTGGGAGGTGGTGGAACTTCTGGGAGGCAGGCAAAGGGAATTATGTGACCCTGGTTTCTTCTTTTTTTCTTTCTATGCTCCCTGCTTCTTATTGTAAGTGATTTTGGTCCATAACACCCTCCAGCCATGATGTGCTGCCTCTTCACAGGTCCAGAAGCATTGGAGTCAATCCATCATGGAACCTCCAAAACCATAAGCTAAAATAAACGTTTTCTTTGCATAAGTTGGTTACCTTGGGTATTATAGTGACAGAAAGCCCACTAACAGAGATATATTAGCAAATAAAAAACAGCACTCAATCCTTAATGCTTAAGAATTAATATAGAGTTGACTGTGGATTTTGTTTTGTACATTGATATTCTGCCTTCTTTAGATTACAAAGATCCATTGTGATTTTTTTCCAGTCATGGGAGTTGAACTAAGGGCCTCAAGCTTGTTAGGCAAGTGTTCTACCACTTAGCTGACCCCAGCCTCTTTTTAAGTTTTTTATTTTGAAATAGGATCTCACTAAATTATGCAGGCTGTCTCTGGCCTTGAACTCATAATCCTTCTGCTTCAGTTTCCTGAGTCACTGGGATTACAGGCATGTGCCTCAGCACTTGGCTCCACTGTGATGTTTTAAAAGTGTTTTTCCAGGCTGCATGAGTTAACCAAGGCACTGTCTTTTGAATATCTGTGTAAAGAAATGATCTTGAAGACTTATGAGGGAACAGTCAGCCCTGAACACAAGAAGGCAATGTTGCTTAAGAGGAAGAGTCAGAAAGACATGGGCTCCTGACTCTGCTACTTGCTAGTTGTAAAGAGGGAGAGAACAAGTGCAAAACAGAGGATTTAACTCTATGAAAATCCCATAATGAATCCCACTATACTGTATGCAATTTTAGTATACTTAATAAATATATGGGCTGGGATTTGGCTCAGTTGGTGGAGCACTGCTCTGTACTCTCTGAGGACCCGGGCTCAATCCCTAGCACCACAAAAACAGAAGGGTGTGGCAATCCACTCCTGAAGCAATGCTGAAACAATTAGCCATTGAAAACCTTATGAGGGTCACTATGAGTTGGATCCTACTTCCACGGCACCACCACAATAATGTCTACAATTATTGATGCATGCTAATCAAAAAGTTTCTGTGTATTTTTTAGAGAAGAAAATGTTAACAACTCAGTTTTAAAAATTGCATGTTGTATATATGAATTGAATTATCACTCTATACCCCATACATATGTACAATAAAAAAACCCAACGAGCTCGACAAGTTATTTAGCCTCTTAATGCCTCTGTCCCATCATTTTTAAGATGGAAGTAGAAGGCCAGGGGTGAGGATGTATGCCCATAATCCAAGTGTTACTGGAGATTCATGGGGAGCAGGGAGAGGCAGGTCCCGGAATCTGGCAGCAAATCCTTATATCTGTCGTTAAAAGGAATTTATACCTGACACAGAAGTTATAATAGAGAGAATGGAATAGGTTTATTAAAGATAATACACCTTTAAGGAATTTCAGGGAAAACTGAGGCACCTGAAGAAACTTAGGTAAATCTGCAAAGGAACTTGGAAAAACCTGCATTCCCTGGGTGGCTCATCATAAAGATGTCTCTATTCCCGAAGGGAAGGTAAAGAAACCAGAGAGAACAGAAGTGTTAAGCAGGCTTTTAAAAAGAAAAGTGTCTTGGATAGACAGAAAGGATGGTGGGCCTGAGAAGGGAAATATGTGCACATGGTTGCTGGAGAGAGAAGAGCATGGGGGAAAGGAGA
>VMDO01010592.1:0-70939 GCA_007922755.1 Pedetes capensis | reverse complement strand
GGGGAGAGAGGAGAGAGCGAGAGAGAGGCAAAAAGGAAAAAAGACAAAGAATGGGACAGAAGTGGACCTGGAAGAGGAAGGGCAAAAGGGACAAGGATGGGAAGGTGGCCGGGCAGGGCTGGCTGCTCAGAACACAGCTGTGGAGCCAAAGGATAAGGTGCTGAGCTGGTCCCATTGTGCATGCCTGGGTAATTCTTTACACTTTCAAATCGTTTTCGTGTCTTCGATCTCACACCCACTCTGAGTAGGTGAGGGGCACATTCTTTCTTTCTACTTCATTGATGGGAAAACTGAGGCATGAAACACTCTGTTGATTTGCTGAAGGTCATGCAGTTTTAATTTAATCCATTTTTGGGACAGATTATAATATTTCTATTACATAGCAAAATTTGTTAATTGTTCTGGTATTTCAATTTTTAAGCCAATGTCAAGAAAAGTTTGTGAGGACCAAAAGATATTTTTCTTTATTTAATACTTGCACAATGGGATTATTTAAATATTTTTACTTAACTACAATTTACCTAAATTTCACTGCTCTGCTGGGCATGGTGGTGCATGCTTTAATCCCAGAGAATTGAGAGGTGGAGGCCAGAAGATTAAAGTTTGAGGCCAGAGGCCGCCTGTGTAACTTAGTGAGACCCTGACTCAAAATAAAGTAAAAAAGGGGCTGCAGATGAGACTCAATGGTAAAGTGTTGGCAAAGCATACATGAGGCCCTGGGTTCAACCCCTCAGGACAGAAAAAAAAAAAAAGATCACTGCTCGTGTTAAAGCACTTTATTAAAATACAGCAAAACAACTGTTCCTTTCAAGGGGGTCAAAATGTTTTTTGTAGATGGGAACAAGTCACACAGGTAATGAAAGCTGCCCTGTAGCCCTCCTCTTTTGGAGATCTTTCTAGGGATATTGCTAAAGTTCAGAATAGATAAGAAACGAAGTACAGATAGGGATATAAAGACCAACTTTCATGGGCAATTGAAATCATTCCTTTTCAGGTTCACAAATTCCTCCCTGATGCTAGATAACCTGTCTGGCAAGAAGGATTTTTCCTGGATGTAAAGTTTTGGTGCAACTGTGCTTGGTGTCAGCAGGCCCAGAGGGTGAGATTTTTATTATAAACCTAATGACATTTATCAAGCACATTCAAGGGGAGAAGTCCTGGGCTGGATGGGGCAAGGAGCTACAAAGGGCAGCTGTAATCTATGAAGATTTTCCAGGCTGGTTAGGGACTGAAATTCACCTGATATCCACCTCCATATTCCAATTACCCTAATGCCACAAATATGGTGTCTTCTTGTTGCAAGATGAGGTATGGGGGCAGATCCGATGGCTTCCTTGGTGAGTAAGGAGCTGCCCCAGGCGCTGGATTAACCTTTTGTCTCCCGGTGAAGGGCTCCTGAGTTGCAATCTAAGACTGGGACATGGAACTCTCAGACGGAGGTGCAGATCTCTGCTTGCCTCTGTGGCCTAGGAATTCAGAATGAGGGCAAGTAGGTTAGGGTGATGGAGGGATGGGGCTAGGCTTCCTAGAGAAGGCAAAGTGCACATTGTAGGGCTTCTTGCACAAGTGAGGTGGTTGTAGAAATGTTTTCAAGGAGGAAGTGACTGTTTCAGAGCGAACCTCACTTGGCCAGTTAACAGAAGATTTCTTTCTTGGGCTAAAAGTAGTTGCTTCTATTATACCCAGAAGAATCTAGTTGTCTTGGTGGAGACAGACGAGCACAGCTACAGGCTTGGAATATCCTGGGAGGGTAAGAATAGCCATAATAAGAGCTGCTCCTGCCATTCTGGTCCCTGCAGTTGTCAGGAATGCTTTGCCTCAGAGGCAAGTGGCTTAGGTCCTTCTGGGCTGAGACGCAGAAGCATGCACCTTCTGATCCTGAGGGCTGATCTTTCCTTTTATGGCTCAACTCTCACCTTGAAGTCTGGCGGAGCTGAAATACTGTTTCCTGCAAGGCCTTTCCGCCTGCTTGGAGAGCCTGTACCTCAGACGGCTCTGGCAGTTCTGAGCCTGACATTTGGGAAGAATGGAGAACTTGGGCTTGTGGGGGTTCCTCATTATCACGTTAAACTGCAACGTGACCTTTCTGGGTGAGTCCTGGGAAAGCCCCCAAACTCCTGTTATGTTTTTGTTTTTGATGCTGTGTTTCACGTGGAGTACTTTTTTTTAAAGGGTTGGGGTATATTCTAATTTTCAGTTTGCCTTCCATCTGGGGCTGAGATGGAAGAGCTGAGAAGGCAGTAGCATGGATTTAATCACAGCAGCAGAATCAGATGAAAGGCCAGTGTGTGAACCCAGGACAGGGAGTTGGGGCCGCAGGCTTTCCTCTGATTGCTCTATGCTTCTGCTGCCAGTGAGAGAAGACTCTGGTGGGCTGGAGCTCTCTCACAGGGTCTCTTCTTGCTGACATTTGAGTGCTTGATCTGGAGACTGAAGCACGTGGATGGGGCATTTTGTGAAACTCCGAAAAGAAATAATATGTTAAAAATTAACAGGAAAATAATGCCTGGATTGATCGCGCTTCCTTCTTGTTCATCGGTTTTGGTTTTGTCTTTGAAGCTTAATTTGTAAAGATTAGTCATTTCTCTTACACCAAATCTCAGTTTTTAAAAAAAATTTTTTTGTTTTATTTTATACTTTGCAGGGCTGGGGATGGGACCCAGGGCCTCAGGTATGCTAGGCAAGTGCTCTACTACTGGGCTATACCCTTGGTTGTTGGTTATTATTTTGACAAAAGAAATAACAAAGATTTCTGAGTTTAAAAAGGAGAAATACTATGTATGCAGAAGGAGAATGGGAAAGGGTAGGAAGAGAAATAGGGGTAATAGTGGGGGTGAAAGTGCTCAAAGTACATTATGTGCATGTGTGGAAATGTCTAATGAGACCTTTCACTTTGTACAATTAATATATATGGGCAGAGAGCTTTCTGAGTGGGATGCCAGTGGGGTGACATTTTCAGAGTGGGATGGGTGTCATAGCAAAAGGACCTAGGTATGCTTGAGATCAAGTCAATACCTTTCTTATTCATTTTGTAGAAATTAAACAAAATCAACTCAGTGTTCAAGGATCAAGTTGATGACATTGTCACCTATTGATGAGCTTATTTGAGCTGACCTGCTTTAATCCATGAGAGAGTTGGGTTTGTTTGTTTGTTTGTTTGTTTTGATGCCAGGTGATGTTTTCTGTATCTCATCACAAAACACAATATTGACAAGTTATTTTGGCTGTGTTTTAAACATGTCCCCAAGTAGTGGACCCCTCACATGAAAGTGGGGCTTTGAGGTTATTTTGGCTTCTTAGGCTGGCCTCCTTGGTTCATCCTGAGTGACCATTAATTCATGGTCACTGGAACAGGGGGAAAGAGATTCTGAATTATTGAAAACTTGAGTGTTCTTAAAGAAATTCAGTCTCCAGGACCACAGAGCAACATGGAATATAAGCCCTGTGGTTGACCAGAAGTTTTATGGGCTATTATCATAAAGAAGGAAGGCACTGACATCAGCAGCTGGTGTTTGCTTTACATAGCTATGGGAATATGCTTAAATCATTTGAAAAGCGTTTTCTGCTAAGATGAGTAGATCTTAGGTACGTCATTGATTTGCTCAGCCACGTTTTCTTTCTGGATCTTTCAGTCCAGGAGATGTATCCAAAAGTCTGAAGTAGAGGGGTCAGATTAAGACATATTTAGTATGTGATGCTCTTTTAATTTCTGCTCATCTGGAAGCATTTTACACATAAGTTGCAGTGCCTGATACATTCTACGTGGTCAGTTAGTACTTGTTAAAAAGGATTTGGGTGTAAAGTGGCAGTAGAGCGCATGCCTTTCACAGTTGTGAGCCGCTGGGTTCCAACCCCAGCCTTGGGGAAAAAAGAATATTTACCAAGTGAACAAAGGACGTGATACTCCTTTGACTCACTATGACTAACTCCGTGCTTCCTGGCCTCTGGCTTCTCAGCCCCAGGACACACTAAGGTGGTCTAGAGGGTGGTGATGAGCTCATCGCCTCTTGCTGTCTTCCAGGGAAGGTCTGGCTCGTCTTCACGCTACTGTTCAGGCTGCTGGTGGTCGCCTTGGCAGGGTTCCCCATCTACCAGGATGAGCAGGAGCGCTTCGTGTGCAACACCCTGCAGCCGAGTTGCACCAACATCTGCTTCGACTTCTTCTCGCCCGTGTCGTACCTGCGCTTCTGGCTGATCCAGAGCGTGGGGGTCCTGCTGCCCAGTGCGGTCTTCAGCGTCTACGTCTTGCACCGCGGAGCGCGGCTCACCGCCCTCGGGGCCGCAGACCCCGGGCGCTGTCCCAGCCGCAGGCCCGGTTGGCCTGCGAGAGTGCCCGACCTCTCCCGCACCTACGCGGGCCACCTGGGTCTCCGCGTGCTGGTGGAGGCAGCGTTCGGGGTCCTGCACTACCTGCTCTTCGGCTTCTCCGTCCCGAAGGCCATCTCCTGCTCGCGCTGGCCGTGCTCCAGCGCCGTGGACTGCTACGTGTCGCGGCCCACCGAGAAGTTCGTGCTGATGCTCTTCCTTTGCGTTGTCAGCGTACTCTGCGTCCTGCTCACCATCGCCGACCTGGTCTGCAGCCTGTGCAGAGGCACCAGCAAGAGGCCAGGCCCGGGGGCGGGGGTGCAGGGCTCCCTCTTCCGGAAGGAGGGCGCGGCCCCAACGTGGGCCCCCGGCCGCAGCCAGGGTCAGGTGGCCCCAGATGGTGGGTGGCAGGAGGAAGCCGTCCCCATTTTCCCTGGCCTGTGGACCCGAGGGCAGGGTGCCAACAGCCCCAGGCCTAAGTCCAGGGCGTCCGGGCTGTTGGAGCTTCCAGGGGAAGATGAGAGTGAGGTGATGTCCACAGCCAGTAACAGGTTGGCCACCGCTCGCAAAGAGCCCTGGGACAGTCCCCATAGAGAGGTCACAGAGGATGCACGGAGCAGAAGCCCCACTAGGTTAGGGGAGCAGCCCTCAGCCTCCCAGAGCCATGGAACTGAGCTCTGTCCAGCCAGTCAGCCCCAGTCCTCTGGCCAGCTGGCCACTGTGGGCTGCGCCCCTCACCTGGCAGCACAAAAGTCCCAATGGGTATGAACAGAGAGTGCCAGGCAGTGTAAGCCGGCCCCCGGCTCTGGCCCCGGCCTGGTCTGTGCCAGTGGTGAGGCGTCCGGAGATGCAGACTCCCCTTGGCCAGTGTAAAATCGGTCACTCCACTAAGTCCTTCCTCATGATGAACAAACACAGAGTTGAGCTGGGCAGAAGGACCAATAGACTACCTAGGAGACTGATACAAATCTAATTTGGAGAAACTTACTGTTGAAAACAAGCACTGGACATTCAAATGCTCATACCAAGCTAAAGTAATTCATTAGAGAGCATCAGGTTGCTGATTATCATGAGACTATGGTATATATGCCATACTCTAGCTGGTTCTATTATCTTATTCTTTACCGTATGTGCTTAATGTAAAGTATTTTTTTTTGCATTAATTGTTGTTGTTAGGTGCCATTGATTTCCATCTGACTCATCTCCACCCCAAGTACAACAGAAGGAAATCCTACCCAACACTGTGCCATCCCCACAATCTTTTTATGTTTGAGCCCATTGTTGCAGTCATTGTGTTCGCATTTGGAGTCGTGCCACATCAGCAAATGGAGGTCCCAGGGGCTTTACTCCATTCCAATCATTAAGGTCGCCTCTACTTTGATGAGGAAGCTCTTCCCCAGTCCTCTTTTGAATACCTTCCAGCTTGGGGGGCTCATTTTTAGGCCCTCTATTAGTGCTTCTCTGCTGTTTATAGGGTTTTCAATGGCCAGTTGTTTCAGAAGTTGGCTGTCAGTTCCTTCTCCCACTAATGTTTTGATGTCTTTTGGTGAATTACTATGAATTGTTTGCTTTTATTTGCTTTTCTGCTTGGATGAAAGAGACATTGGCCATGCATGTCTTCATTAGTTGAACTTCTTTAATAAAATGAATGCTGATTGCACAGTTCATACTTCATTGTTAAAGGAGAAATGATGAATGTAGAAGATATGGCTCGTAAACAGTTGGCTTTGGGGCGTCTTATGTTGTTGCTTGTGGGTATAATGTACATAGGATGGAGCCAGGCGTGGTGATGCATGACTGTAATCCCAGCACTCAGAAGGCTGAGGTAGGAGGATGGGGAGTTCAAGGCCAGCCTGAACTACATAGGGAGACTGTTTCACCAAAAAAAGGATATAAAAGGAATCAATCACACAAAAAGTGCCTAGGAGGTGGGGTGAGTCCATGGCCTGCCTGCTGCCCAGTTGTCCCTTTTGTGTCTGCTGAGTGGCCACCTTTGCCCAGTAGAGGGCGACTTTCGCTGTTGATCAGTCCTCCCAGATTTATTCCAAGGTTTTCAGCCCAGGTTTTGCCTGTGACCTTTAGAAAGCTGTCTAATTAGAATTGTCCTGAGAGATTTCACATTCCAGTTGGGCAAAAGAGAAAAACTTTGAGTGTTGAGGCAGGCGCAGTTTGTGCTTGGGCTTTCTGTGTACCCTGGAACCAGATGGCTGCATGGATCCAGGGTGGCCTCACGCCAGTGCCCCTCTGCACTTCTTGGTGTCACTCAGGCTTTGAGTGAGGAGCTGCCCTGTTATGGTGCGACTATGGTCGAGGTGCCTTACATTAGGCAGATGGGGGTAGGGGGACATACTCCTGTTGTGGGGCAGGATAAACCAGCCCGCCTTGACCAAGAGGGTAGAGAGCCATTTGGGTACAGTGCTAGAATTGAGTAATAGCCTCTGGTCCCCAAACATTGATAGTTGAGGGAAGGAACCTCACTTCACTCCAGAAAATATCAAAAAGGAGACCCCATGTACTGTGAAAACAACAGGTGCTTTTAACTCTTCTAAAGAAGATGCTGCCAGCACCTGTAGCCCTGTGGCATCCTATCCCATCAGATCTCAGAAGCTAAGCAGGGATGGGCCTAGTTAGTAAGTGGATGGGAGACCGTCTGGGAACACCAGGTGCTGTAGGCTTGGGAGAAGAACCCAGCAACTCACTTCCAAAAATCAATCTGCCATTGAAAACCCTATCAACAGCAGAGAAGCACTGACAATAGTGTTTCCCCTGTTGTATGTAGGATTGCTATGAATTGGATGCCAACTCGTTGACGGCACCTAATAATAACAACAAAGACCCTGGCAATGAAATCTCTGCTGAGGTGGAGAATAAGAGCATGCTGATACTTCCTCAGGATGTCAAAGCAATTAGTTGACACTTGAACTCATCCTCAGTTGGTTTTGGCATAAAGCAATTGAATGAAGGTATCTATGTTTACATACTCTCCTTCCTCCTTCTCTCTCTTACTTCTTCTCCTCAGGCCACTTGAAGTTGGGATCCATGCTTCAGACCTCTTTCCTCAATATTTAGACTGTGTCTGGCACACAGTGTCTGAGTCTGATCTTCCTGCAGTGCTGAGGGACAAATCTCGTTGGAGTCCCTTGTAGTGTGTAATTCAAGTGGAATTTCTAAGGTTGGACACAGGATTAAAGATAAAAGAATTCCCTAGGGCTGCAGTACGTTCTAAAAACAAGCACCTCAGGACCCTCTAGCACTTCAGTCTGAGCTTTGACAATGTTAAGCAATGAAAAGAAAATGAATTAACACACGCTGGTGGGATGTGGCCAGGCTTGTACCAGCGCATGGATGGATATGAGGGCAAAGCAGCTAAGCGGAGCCAGGGGCCCCTTTCATCTGTGGCCCTGGGAGAACTGGGCAGAGCATGGCTGTATTTCTTCCACCACCAGAGTCCAAGTCTGGGTTTAGAAATGAGCATGATTTTCTGTGGCTGGCCCTGGAAGGCTGATTTGGCCTCTCTGCTGATGTCCAAAATCCTACTGTGAGAGTAGAACCTGAGGCTTGTTCCATAGAAAACTGTATGTGCTGATCAAGCACCCGGTGCTGTGAGAGAAGAGGGGAGATACTGAGCCAAGGGCTGGGGGATCTGGGCTCTTATCCCATGGCCACCATTACTTGGCAGATCACTTAACAACTCTGGGGCTCAGTTTCCTCCTTTGGGTGATGAAGGATCCAGACTAGATGATTCTTGGTACTCTGCAAATTCAAGACTCTGGCAATGAGATATTTGGCTGTCACTTATTTTAGTATTAATAAGGATTAATTTAGCAACTTTTCCATCTTGCTAACTACCTGAGCACAGGTTTTGGTAAAATAAAATGGTAAGGACAGTACAGGTCTGTGTCAGTTTATTTTCAGTAGCTATAACAAAATGCTTGAGACTGGGTAAGTTATAAAGAAAATAAATGTACTTTTTATAGTTTTGGAGGCTGGGAAGTCCAAGACTGAGGGTCCACACCAGGTGAGAGCCTGTTTGCTACATCACAAGATCACAAGATGGTGGTGGGCATCACAAGGTGAGACAGAGCTAGTGCGCCATCTCAGGTCTTCCTCTTCTTACACACCTACTGATGGCATTGGGGGGGCCCTACCCTCAAACCTTCACATAATCATAATTACCTTCCCAAAGTCCCACCTCCAAATATCATTAATATATGAATTTAGAAATTGAGTTTCCAACATGTGAACTTTGGGGGGCACATTCAGACCGTAGCAACCCGCCCGTCAGAGAGGGGTGATACTTCCTACAAAGCTGGGGTGGTGGTCTGAGGACAGCTCACTGCCTTCATACCCTCCTGCGTAATGGCTGAGGGGTGTGTGGACAGTCATGGGTTGTGGGGCGCACACCTCCCGGTCTGGCCAGATGTTCCGAGGGGCGGTGCCGCCATGCACACAGATACTAAACACAACTCACTTGGGACCCTCAGGTGAAGGACATGGACTCCTGTGTCCCTCAGGAACACTGGCGGAGACGGGAGAAAGGAAAAAGCCTTGGGCACTTTTGCCTTGTAGGGACAAACACAGCTCTTTGTTGCCTGCCAGCTCTGATATGGGTGGAGAGAAACCCAAAGTGTACAGCTTACAACTGCTCGCAGCCTAAGTGCTGCAGCTCTACGCTGCCTTGGTGGGGCGGGTGGGGGGGCAGCCACGGCTCTTCTGCCTCTGGCACTGGGACCGTCCTCAGCTTCAGCCTCTTGGTGCTGGGTCCAAGAGGCTTTCCTCAGCTTGCTTGTAGTCCATCATTCCTTGAGAGCGCCATCTAGTTGTCCTGGTCATCAAGAGGAGAGAGAGAGGGTTCTATCTTCTTCTGTGGTCTGGTTGAGAGACAGTTCTTTCCCCATGGGTGGTTGGATGGAGAGAGAGAGAGAGCTGCCGCAATGCAGCACCTTATATAGCTCACCCTGAATAGCCTGAGCCAATCAGCTTTGAGTCCAATTGTCCAATCAGGTTCAGGGGATTTATGAAGGGTTTTGTACAAATGTCCAATCAAGTTACTTTCATTTTCCCTAGATTTCTAATTTACCAACCAGATCTTCAAAAGCCGTTTTCCCAGTTGTGGCGATTCCTCTCAATTTTCCCCTATAATGGATGACATCTGACATGGCTCATCCTATGAGGAACAAGATGCAGAGGAGATGCTGAGTGCCCTGGAACTCAGTAGCCTTGGTAGCAGGACTGTGAATACATGCAGAATGTCCTGCCTTCTCTTCTCTGCTGTCACATTGGACACTGTAAATCTTCCCTGGTTTTGTAACTTAGATCTTTAAACCTTAAAGATCTTTACTAATCATTTAAGGGGCAGAGGGAAAACAAATCATAGACTATATCCAAAAGGTTAAAAAGAACTAGAAAACCATGTGGCTTCTATTTTCCTTTTCAGGACTTCAACCTGCTTCCTTGTCTCTGTGGCACATTAGGTGAGTGGAACATGGTTCCTGGGTTTATGTTTGTGGGAGCATGGAGAGTTACCAAGCTTCCGACTGCCAAGGGCAGAGGCAGGGTCCAGGCCAAGGTCATTGTAGCTGCTTTAACAGCTAAACCCCAACTTTAGCCACAGCCCAGAAGTTTTATAAAGTGCAGAGTGGCATTAGAGGTTGACAAGTAGCTCTGCTACAGGTGGTGACTCAGGATCTGTCCATCTGGCAGCTCCACCACCTTTGGTCTGCGGAGGGGAGGCTCAGTGGCTGTGGAAGGGATAGGAGGGGACTGCAGCCTCGGCCTGGTAAGGACGCTGGCCTACCTGGTCTTTCTCTGACAGACTGGATTCCAACTGCAAGAGCAGCCGAGAAGGGCCAGAAAGGAGGGACATCTGGGAGAGCAGTTAGCCAGGGTTTGTCTCGGGCAGGATGTTTTTCTGCACATCTGCCCTGCAGAGGCATTTACTACATCCTGGTGGTCAGCATGCGTGACTCACAGGAGAAGCTAAGCCCAGGGCGTGGATGCTCTATGTGACCTGAATAAAGCTGTAGGCATTTCACATTCACACTAAACAGGTCTAGAGCCATTTCCTTCAGAAATGACAATTTGCAACAAGAGAAAAGATGAAGAGATGTGATTGAATTGGGCCTAGAACCCAAATCTCTTGTGCTTTGGGACCGTCTTCTTAGTCACAGTCATTGTAAATAAAAAAAGATTGAAGTGTGGGGGGAGATTAGTTGTTTAGTTTTTTCACAGTATAACCGGTACATTAGCTATTGCCTAACTTTCTGGGGACTTCACCAGGAAATCTCTTCCCAAGTGGGCATGCAGACGGATTCTGAGGTGGTGCATTGGTGCCGGGGACTCACTAGTGAAATCCAAACTCTGAACCGACAAGTCCAGCTGACTCCCTGCTAAGACAAAAGGGAAAGAGAAATTATGAGGATCAATGGGATTATGGGTATAAAGCAGCTGCGCTTAGCCGGGAAAGGTATTATTTACGGATTTAATCCTTGTGACTCTCCCTCTGTCTTTGTCTCTCGAAGGATATTGCCCTTTGCTGTGAGAACCTATTTTGAAATGCTGGGCGTAAATTTCATTTCAGGCAGGGAGTAGCGGGGTGGGTGTGGCTTTAGAGGAGGAGAGGGCAGCTGCACATCTCAAGGTGGATGGCTGGAGACCTGCAAGGTCAGCGTCTGCCTGTCTTACGACTCCTGGGGCTGCTGGACTAGTGGCAGGAGCTAGTGAATCCTGCCAGGTATGTTTTGGTTGTTCTGTGGGATAAATGTTTCCTGAAGGAAATGAATGCCTTTCCCCCCTGTATCTGAAGTGTGTGTGTGTGTGTGTGTGTGTGTGTGTGTGTGTGTGTGTGTAGGTTTCCTCTCTCCTGACAATTAAAGAGCAAAGTCCTTTGGGGAACTTTCAACTTGAGTTCCATCTCTGTACTTGACCTGACAGAAACAGGTAAGTGGCAGAAAATAGAGCTGAAAGAACTCTAGGACTAGGTTGTTTTATAAACTGAACCCAGATGAAACCAGTTTCGTGGAGAATCGGGAAATTAAAGTTGAGTGGAGATTGGGGAGTGGCCCAGTGGCAGGGCGCTTGCCTAGCATGCATGACATCCTATTTGATCCTCAGCACTAATAACCCTTCCGGAACAGTAGAAATGGTTTCCTCCCTCCTCCTCTGCGCATGACAAACTAGTGTGACTCAGGCCCTGCTTCTCTGGCCATTTTAACACCGAAGATTACCAGGGCATCATCCACGTGTCACTGGGTCGGTTCCTCTTCTTGTAGTCTCGCTACGAGGTGTTTCTAATTCTTTACACAGGTCCTGTATGTATTCATCAGTAGGCTGAGAAATAAGATTTCAGATCCATGGAGCTAAATTGACCAACTGTATCTGTTGAACATTGGCCCTGCATCTAAATTCAATCTTTAGCTTTTGTTTATTTCTATGAAACTAAAAAAAAAAAAAAAAACCCAGCTGATATCACATGAATAACCAAAAAAACCAAAGAGAGAAGAATTCAGCAAAAGGTCATTGTTCAAAGCCAGATGACATGGCACCTGCCTGTAAATCCAGTGACTCAGGAGGTTGAGGCAGGAGCAGCCTGCATAACTTAACAAGACCCTGATTCAAAATAAAGAATAGAAAAAGCCTGGGGGTGCTGCTCAGTGGATGGGCACTTGCCCAGCATGCATGAGGCCAGTTCAATCCCTCAGTACCAAAAAAAAAAAAAAAAAAAAAAAAAAACCAGATTGGAGCCATGCAAAGTCCTCCAACTCCTGCAAGTTTGCATCTTCTCTGTGATACAGGCTCAGCGGAGCGAGTGACCTGTCCTTACTCCATGGACTTTTGGGCATGTCCAGACTGTAGACTTGGAGCCCCATGACAGGGACATAATCACCTATAGGAGGGTCCTGGGCTGTGAACTCAGATGTTTGACAGATCCCTGTAAATAAGTCTTTCCTGTAATTGGTAACAATGCAACCTGAGTTTGAAGAGCAAGATGTCCAAGGACTTAGGAACTTTCTGCCCACATCCAGTCTCGCCAGTAGAGGCCTCTCTTGGACCATATTTAAGATGCAGTATTTATAAGCACACACACAAATGCAAATTTATGTTCATGCTATCTTGTCTTGATTGTATTCCTACATTGTTGCTCCTTCTTTTCACTCTTTTCTGGCTTATCTCCACCCAGAAAAAGTAGGATTTAAGGGTCCTCAGGAGTAGATCTGAGCATTCCATTAGGTTAGTTTGCACAACACAGGGGGTGAGAAATTAGGCGATAATGCAAAACTGTGAACAATCTGGTCTCATGGGAAGGTGATGACTTAATGAGAGAAGGATTCATCCTAAGGGGTTGAGGTGTCTCCCATTGTTTCTGGTTTATTTTCTTTATTATTGCTCACAAGCATCAGACTGTCCTTTTCCCCTGCTTTTCACACACAGGTTGCAAAACTGCAGAGGTTTGAGATGTGGCTCTAAAATAAAAAATGGCAGGCGACCTAGACACTAGTGGACCTGATAGATGTTCTAAGCCCCACAGAGCAGTCTAGCAGGTCCATGGATAGCACACAAGTGCTCTTCTCTTCGATCATTTCAGATTCCTCCTTCCAGCCACAAAAATTCCCTTGTGGCTGTAACTTGTCAAATACAGTATCTGAAAAGCTACACAAAGTTTCTCCTTTGGTTTATGAAATAATGTCATTTAATGTTTAATAATTCTTTCCCTTCCCTTGTGCTTTTGAAAGTTAGAGTATTTTTTATCTCAAAAATGGTATTCAAGAAGCAATTAAATGTCTATACATTGGTCTTCTTCACCTGGAATATTTGATCCAAAAAGAAGGCTTCAGGCATTATTAAATTTCGCACTGAGCAGATTTAGTATTATGTCCTTCATACATGGCAATACAATCATTTTGTAGAGGTGGTCTGTGGGGATGACCCTTAGATGAAAAGGAAGTCTTAGGCAAGCACAAGTTCATCAGATTTTTGTTGTGTGCCCGAAGTGGAGTTTCCCTGGGGAGTTAAGACAACAAGTAAGACTTGCAGTCAAGGGACAAGGATATATTTCAATTTTCTCAAGAGCTGAAGACTTTAAGAACATGAGCTTTTCTTCATGTACCTTTCTCCCTCCATTACGAGGGATTGAACCCAGGGCTTCACACATGCTAGGCAAGTGCTGCACCACTAAGCTGCACCTCCAGTCCCTTTTGTATTTTATTTTTTATTTTGAGACAGGGTCTCACTAAGTTGCAGGCTGCCTCTGGCCTCACACCTGCAATCCTCCTGCCTCAGCCTCCTGGGTTGCTGGGATTACAGGTGTGCACCACAGCACCTGACTTCTTCATATATCTTTATTTCCTTGTCTCTAAAAGAAAAGGTGTCATTTTTTTACCCAGACATATGCTATGATATTTACTGTTAGAGGGCATTGAGGGGCTTTCACCGCTTCGGAAAAGTAAGATAAATATGAAAGGAACTTATTTTGTTTTTGCATGTTTTTGAGCATCTTTTATATGCCTGGTGCTTGTTCAAGGCATGGGATGATTTATAAGAGAATGATAAGGTAAATCATCTTCCATTTGAAAATCTCTTTCAATGAGATAATTGGAGACCAAATAGAGGCAGCATATAATAAAAATTAAAATGTCATTGTTCAGATTTGAACATTTCACAATGAAATTTCTATATTCTATAAGAAAACCACCAATGTTTTGAACTGCAAAACTTCTTACCTAAAGTGAAAAACTCAGGCTGCCTCTACTGCTCAGCTGGGGAGCTGGAGAAGCCTGGCCTTTGGTATGACCCTACTTCACCTCCTGCTCCACTGTGGGTCCTCTTTCTCCAGTGCTTAGTTCCTCATTGACCTGTATAGCCATGGCTCCTACTGTGTTTGGCTGAGTGTCCTCAGAGGTCTGTATATGAAGGCTTGGTCCCTGGGGTGGCAGGGTTCGAAGGTGCTCTGGACCCTGGGGGTCTGCCCTCATAAGGGACTGTGGAATCCCTATGGGTCTCTCCTTCTGCATCCTGGCTATAGATATGTGTGTTTGCTGTGACATATGCTCCCCACATTGCCCTCCATGGTCCCCTCGACTGCCCTAAACCAACATGGTTGCCCATTACATTTGAGCATCCAGACCCATGACCCAAAATAAACCTCTCTTTACTTCATAAGAAGGCCAAATCAGGTATTTTGTTATAGCAAAGTGAAGCTAACTAATTCAGAACCCACCCCTTCAGAGGCTTCCTGCACTTATCCCCCCGGTACCAACAATTAACATCATGGATTCTGCCAGGGAACTTAGTAACTTGGCTCTAATCAGTGTCATTTACACCTAAAGAAATGAAGGTCCAGGAAGGTGATATAACTCATCTAAAACAGTCTTGTCAATTGCCACTCAAGCTTCACCTTCCAGCTGACTTTGGCTCCTTCCCCTGCTCTGGGTTGCCTTCTTGAATGTAGTCAGGGAGAAGGAGCGATGGTTCACAGTAGCTTAAGGTATATGCTTTTGAGGAGCAAATTAACAGAGGGCTCATTGGCCCAAAAGAATGAGTCTTTAATGGTGATCTTGGAGGCAGTATGAGAGGTCATCAGCACACCTGCTGGTCCAGAATGATCATGGTGCTTGGTTACAAATTAGACTGGCAAACATTTTCGGAGTTAAAAGAATAATATAAATATGAGAGCACAGAGGTTTTGAAATAATGTCCCCAATCCTCCCTAAATACTATATATAATCTATATTTTTAGTCATTTAGGTTTTCAAATTTATAATTGCAATTTGTACTAGTCATTTTCTGCTTTTGTTACTTGCTAAAATAACTCATATGCCTTTCATTTGCTTACCAATTTGAATGCTTCAGCATCTGTTGTTGAACATTTAAGTTGTTGTAGAAAAGAAACTTTTTGATGTTAGAAAATAATATAACTTAATGCACAGGCCTTTTGGAGTATTTCCTTAGGATAGCTTTTTAGAAATGTGTTAGTAAGTTCACATCGATTCTCCCTTTATTCTCTGTGGTGCCTGGGACCTGAACCCAGGGCCTCATGCATACTTTGCAAGTGCTCTACTGCAGCCCCCTTTTAATTTATTTTGAAACAGCGTCTCACTAAGTTACACAGGCTGCCTCTGGCCTCAAACTTGTGATCTTCCTGCCTCTGCTTCCCAAGTGGCTGGGATGACAGGCACACACCATTGCATCTGGGCTCACATTCATTTTCAGTGGACTGTTCTGTCTAAACTGGTTTCAAATATGTGGACTTTTGGTGATGCTAACATAATTTTTTGGATTGAGCTGAAAATGCTACCCTTGGAAATGCTGTTTCCCTCTGGTACTTTGCCCCAGATGTGGATGACCCTGCCCCAGGCAGACGGGGGTTTGAACTCCCCATGAAGCCTGCCAGTGAAGTCTCCCATGGGCACACTAACTGAGTCATCAATGAAGCATGGTAATGACAGCTTAGTAACTAACCAGTTATTGAAGTAGTTATACTTAGCTATTGTTGTTGTTGTTGTTAGGTGCCATTGAGTCGGTATTTGACTCATAGTGACCCTACATGCAACAGGGGAATCACTATTATCAGTGCTTCTCTGCTGTTCATAGGGTTTTCAATGGCTGATTGTTTTTTGGGAGTGGGTTGCTGGGTTCTTCTCCCAAGCCTGCAGCACCTGGTATTCCCAGGTGGTCTCCCATCCAAGTACTAACCAGGTCCAACCCTGCTTAGCTTCTGAGGACTGACAGATGGCACAGGGCTGTGGCTGCAGGCACTTAGCTATTAGAGAATTTAAATTAAATCAGGCTTACAAATTGGTCATTTAAGTATGTTTAAGCACCTTCTATGTTGAGAATGGTTTAATCTTCTTCCATGCTTGAGGAAGTTCCTTTGCTGGAATAAATTTCAGTCAAGACTAAATTTATTTATTTATTTATTTATTTAATTCATTTATTTGGCGGTACTGGGGGGTTGAACCCAGGGCCTCACACTTGCATGCTTTGCAAGTGCTGGACCACTGAGCTGCACCCTCAGCCCATTTTTTTTTCACTTTTTAAGATAGGGTCTCGCTAAGTTACACATTCCAGCTGGATACTGTACCTCTGGTCTCGAACTTGCGATCCTCCTGCCTCCACCTCCTGAGTCCCTGGGATTACAGGCATGTGCCACCGTGCCTGGCTCAAGATTAAATTTAAAAACCCAGTTCTATCTTTTCCTTTTATGGCTCCCATCTGCTCTGAGAGATGGTCTTGCCTTGTTCCCTGGCTCCTAAGCCTGACCCACTTTATAGCAATCTTGGAATGAGGGGTGCTGGGAAGGAGGTGTGTGGGGACACAGATGTTTAGGGCCAGAATCTCCCTAATCCTGTTATTGGTGGCACTGCAGTGACCTGGCTGGTTTGCGTGGTCATATTCACCCCAATGGGAAATGCAGGTGGATGCCCATAGCTTCTGGTTTAGAGTCAAGGCTGCGGCATCCAGAGTGTTAGGAGGAAGGCCTAGAAGAAAGCTGGATGGATGGGCCAGAGCTTGGAGAAGCTAGGCTGCAGATAGATTATAGATTTGGGGATAATCAACACAGAGCTGCCCTGGGCTCCTTGGGGATTCTGGCCCACAAAATCTACCCTCTGTACCAGGCAATTCTCCACTTTGGGGACCCTTTGTTTTTGTTGGGTGCCATAGAATTGAATCTGACTATAGTGACCCTATGTACCACCTATGTAGAACATGGTGCCATGTACAAGATCTTTTTACACTGGAGCCTGTTGTTGCAGCCACTGGGTTTCTTCTCATTTTAAGTCATGCCACACCAGCAAAAGGAGGTCCTAGGGGGCTCTACACCATTCCCATCATTAAGGAAGACTCTAATTTGAGGAGGAAACTCTTCTCCAGTTGTTTCTTGAATGCCTTCCAGACTAGGGATGGGGCCTCATTTACTAGCATTCTATTTGGCAGTGCTTCTCTGCTATTCATAGAGTTCTCAACGGCTAATTATTTCAGGAGTGGGCTGCCCGGTTCTTCTCCCTAGTCTGTCTTAGTCTGGAAGCTCAGTTGAAAACTGTCTACCATTGGTGGCCCTGCTGGTGTCTAAGACACTGCTGGCATAGCTTTCAGCATCACAGTAATAGGAAAGCCCTCACAGCATGATAAGCTGACAGATGTGGGGTTTGAGGACCCTTGCTGTTATTGTTAGGTGCTGTCGAGTTGGATCTGACTCATAGCGACCCTATGTACAACAGAATGAAACCCTCCCCAACACTGTGTCATGCCCGACACTGTGTCAATGTTTCTCCTTTTCCTGCTTAGCTTCCAAGATCTGATGAGATGAGATGCCAGGGTGGTACAGCTGTAGTCTTTGGGGGACCCTAAAGAACAGGAACAAAAATCCTTATGACTGGGTCAGTATGCAACTTCACAATAAATGGAGAAAAGATTGAGGTTGTCCAAGATTTTGCTTTGCTTGGCTCTGTAATCAACACCTGTGGAAGCATCAGTCAAGAAATCAAAAGACTCATTGCTCTGGGAGAAGCTGTGGCAAAAGATCTCTTTAGAGTATTATAAAGTAAAGATTTCACATTGAAGACGAAGGTGCACCTGACTCATGCCATGGTATTTTCAATTGCGTTATATGATTGTGAAAGCTGGACAGTGAATAAGTGAGACAGGAAAAGAATTGATGCTTTTGAATTATAGTGCTGGAGATGTCTATTGAATATACCATGGGCTGCCAAAAGAACCAACAGATCTGTCCTAGAAGAAGTGCAACTAGAATGCTCCTTGGAAGCAAGGATGGCTAGGCTGCATCTGACATATTTTGAACATGTAGTCAGGAGGGACAAATCCCCGTAGAAAGACATCATGTTTGGGAGAGTGGCAGGTCAACAAAAAAAGGAAAACCCTCCACCAGATGGACTGACACAGTGACTGCAACAGTGGGCTTAAATATAAATAAGATCATGTGCCTGGCACAGAATTGGGGAGTGTTTTGATCTGCTGTACATAGGGTTGCTATGAGTCAGACTTGACTCGACAGCACCTAACAACAACAAAAAATGACAGGAAAAGCAGATGGCATCAAAAAGGCTATTGGATTCCTATAATTACTCTTAAAAAGGAAGTGAATTCCTTTGTTTTCCAGTTTAAGGACTGGACCTTACAGCAAAGCAGCCCTGATTTCCTTGCCCTGTATATTGATGGGGTGAAGTCATCTGCAAGTCTGCAGTGTGCTGGAAATTCTCCGAATCCATGCTTCTATATATATACAACTCCACATTCCTCTGTCCTGGGTTCTCTCTTCTGACCCTACCCAGGTTTCCAACTCAACCCCCAGAGGGGATGGATGGTCTGGACATGCCCTTGGGGGACCCAGTGCTGTCAACCCGCCTCATGTGAGAGATTGAGGCAACTTACCCAGCATTGGCTTTTTAGCCATGAGCTGGTGTTAAACCTGACATTTTTTTCTTTTTTCCAACTGTTCTTACACAATTTCCTTTCTTTCCCCCTATTTTTGCCAGATTGCATTTTTCTCAGATTGAATTTACTTTTCTTTGGAACTATCATTTAAATTTCCACATGCTGATATATTTTATTGTCCATTTTGCTCTCCAGACACAAATGGGCAGGATGTCCAAAGAACAGTGCATGGAGTGCTGGGAAGAGAAGCAGGCTGGGTGGCTGGACAGGCTGCCCCCTGGCTGGCCTTTCTGGAGAAAATGGCCAAGCGCCCAAATTAGTGCCGTCACTAACTCATGGTCTCCTGTGGGGTCCTTCACTCTGGCCCCTCCAGCTCCACGTTTGCTGGCTAGTTCACTTCCTAGGCTCCCCATCAGCCATTTTCAACCTTTTCCGCTCTCCTCACACCTTGGTGGGGTGACCTGGCTTTGTACCATAGAGAACAGTTTAAGTGGAAACATCTCCGCTGCCTCTACTTCCTGTAGAAACATCTCTTGCCACGCCCACTTCCTGTTTCCACTGCCGCTGCTTTTCTCACTAGTTGAGGGCTTCCTGTGCGCCAGCTGTGCTCTGTGCCTTTCCTGGATCTCTTCTTAAATCTGTCTTAACACATCGCTGAGATGGGTATCATAGTGATGTACTGGTGCAGAAACTGTACTTAGAGAAGGTTTTACACATTTCAAGTTCCCCACTGTAGCCCCAATAAATGCTACAGTGTGTAGGACTGTATAGCTCTTCAATACACAATCCCCACCTCCCACACCTGTTTTCTGGAGTGGAAGTCAAACTCAGAGCCTTATGCATGCTAGGTGAGCACTCCACCACTAAACTGCACCCTCAGCCCCCTTTTTGAGTTTTATTTTAACACAGGGTCTTGCTAAATTGCTCAGGCTGCCTCTAGCCTCAAACTCATGATCCTCCTACTTCAGCCCCTAGAGTTGCTGGGATTACAGGGGTGCAACACAGTGCCTGGCTAATCAACTTTTTTTTCCCTCTTCACTAGCGGCCCAGGCTGATCTTGAACTCAAGATCCTCCCGCCTCAGCCTCCCAAGTACCGGGATTACTGGAGTGTGCCACCATGCTCAGCTCAATACAGACTTCTTTGAATTAATTGGCACATAGGAAAAACTTAAAGCATAGGGAGTGAAGGCAGCACATAGGGAAAGTTTAAAGGCACAGGACCTAGAGGGAGTCAGTAACAGTGCAGCTATTACAGTTGACAGAAGAGAAAACCACAACCACAGGTGGGAAGGCATCTTTGGAGACCACAGGAAAGGGAGCGAGAGTAAGAGCAGATGTTCCCTATGGCCACGATATTCACAGGAGGGTGAGGGGTGTCTGAAGGTCGAACGTGTGAAGTGAGAGTGTCAAGGCACCGAGGACTGCAGTGTAAAGTGAGGATTCAATTTTGGAAAAGCTGCTGGGAAGAATGGGGCAGGGAGTTGGCCCCAGATACACAAGAGTGATCACCTGGTGCCCCTTGGTGCACCTAGAGGAGGAGGGTGTTTATTGAGTGCCTACTGCATGCCAAATGCCTGCAGCCGTAGCACTGTAGCGTCTGATCCCGTCAGATCTCAGAAGCTAAGCAGGGTCTGGCCTGGCTAGTACCTGGATGGGAGACCGCCTGGGAACACCAGGTGCTGTAGGCTTGGGAGAAGGACCTGGAAACCCACTCCCTAAAACAATCAGCCATTGAAAATCCTATGAACATCAGAGAAGCACTGACAATAGTGTTTTGCCTGTTGTACGTAGGGTCGGTATGAGTCAGACACTGACTTGATGACACCTAAGAACAATAGCTGCATGCCAAAAGCACAGACAGACCAAATCCTTTCATTCTCTCAGCAGCCCCATGAGTATTATTTTGCTGATAAGGAAACTCAGGCTTCTTGGGAATTCCCTTACGGCCACACAGCAGAGGAACCTGCGGCCAGGAGTTTAGATCTGACTCCAAAAAATCATATTCCTTTTCCACTCCTTACTAATTCTTGTAAGCTTTAAGCTCGTGACAGAAAAAAGTCCTTCCCATGCCATCATCAACTCTCAGCTTGCTTCATGCATTATCACTGTTCCTTCCCAGGTCTAGGAACCCAGGCATGTTAATGGTCACAGAGGTACCAACTCTGTCAGCTGTTGATATTTTAACCAGAAGATGATTTCCAAGCCACTTGGTTAACTCATTCCACACATCTCTCTTCCTACCAGGTGCATAGAAGTTTGTTTGCACCTGGCCCTTCGATCAGACACCCAGCCTGCAAAGAATCTGTCTGCCGTGGGTAGAAGTAACTTCAATGATGTCTTCTTACATGACTTAAATATCAAAAGTGATGTAAACCCTAATCTAACAAGTCATTAAATCAGAGGTGTGAAATGATATTTCTGTGATTCTTGGGATTTCTTTTTTAGCTGGCTAAGGCTTATCTAAAGTTGGTGTTTAAATTTTTACCCATCAAAGACTGAGCTCTTGAATGAAGTCTTCAGGTGTGGAAGGCTTTTAAAATCCAAATGCACTGGGGAGAAAGGCTCCCTGTGTCAGCCAACTCCATGTGAGCAGGACAGGTTAGAGAAATGATTATGGTAACAGAAGGAGGGGAAGAAGAAATGAGAATGTGACATTGACTTCTTGGAGGATGGGAGGAAGAAGCAGTTGGTACCAGAGAGGCAAGAGGGAGATAAGGAGAAGAGATTTCAGCACCAAAGACCAACTGTGTGTAAGAGATGTGAAGAGGAGAATGGGGTTCAGGCAGGGAGCACAGGGCCAGGCTTGTGGAGAGCAAGGGCAGATTCCAGCACCCAAGGGCAGGTAGCAGAGTCAAAGGGCCTTGAGTTTGGAACTGGGACTGGCTAAGCAACATGTGGCCTGCAGCTGTACCACTGTGGTGTCCGATCCATCAGATCTTGGAAGCTAAGCAGGGTTGGGCCTGGTTAGTACTTGGATGGGAGACCGCCTGGGAACACCAGGTGCTATAGGCTTGGGAGAAGGACCCAACAACCCACTCCCAAAACACAATCAGCCATTGAAAACCCTATGAATAGCAGAGAAGCACTGACAATAGTGTTTTGTGTGTTGTCCACAGGGTCTCTATGAGTCGGACACCAACTCAACCGCATCTAACAACAACAACAACAACAAGCAACACGTAGGGTAGAGTGTAGGTTGGAATCTGGTGACTTTGGATGTGGCAGGAGGCGTGGCTGCTTGCCTTAGTGTGCATGTGGCTCAGGCACCCCTACAGGGATAAACTGACATGGAAGTAACTTTCTGTCTCTACAATGGGGCCATCAAAGCTTCAACCAAGAACCCTGGAACCAAAGACAACCAACAAAAGACTGCCGTGGGTCGGCACAGGGTAAAGGATTGCATGTGGCCTCCTTTGTAGAGGCTGGAAGGAACACTGGGAAACTCCGCAGAGGCGTCTCTCCCCAGTCGACCTTGCTAACAACGCTGGTGGTGTTTCTAACACTACCACTTCCTCATAACTCTTTATTCATCAGCTGTGATTGGGTCAGAAAGCAGATTTCCTTTTTGTATTAGTAATTTTTTAAGTTAGTGTACACATTAATAATTTTCATTTCCCTACACGCATCTCATTGTACATTGCTCCTGTTCATGCTCTCCCCCTCCTGTGAATCCCCTTCCTTGACACAAACGGAAAGGGTATTCTCTTCACTCTATTATTTTGCCTCTCACAGAAATCCTAGTGTGCACAGGGCACGGCACTGTGTTTCATATTCATTAGAGTCCTGATGGGTTTGGTGAGCAGAGAGATTCATAACTAATTTCACTGTAAATAAAGGGCTATGGGTGGAGCTTAGCCTATGTCTGAGAGCCATAGAGAAGTCTCCTAAGGGGACACAGAGGGCCGGGGGCGCTAGATACCTACCTTGCCCACCTCAACTGAGTCCCATCCCAAGCCCGGTAGGCGCCTCCAGATAGGGTTTGGCCTGGTGGAGAAGGAGTGGTAATGGTGGAGACTTAGCCACGAGGTGGTGTTATTGTTAGTTGCTGTCAAGTTGGGGTTCAGCTCATAGAAAGCCTAATAGGGTTTTCAATGGCTGATTATTTTGGGAGTGGGCTGCCACGTCCTTCTCCTGTTTTTGTGGTGCTGGGGATTGAATTTGGGTCCTCAGAGAGTGCACAGCAGCGCTCTACCCACTGAGCTAGACCCCAGCCCAGCCACAAGGTGTAGGTCTGGAGAACTGCATGGTGAGGAGGGTGGAAAGACGTTCCAGGTTGTCTTGATTAGGCTAGGGAAATACCTGCTGATAATCCAAACGGGATTAACACCTTTTGTCGTTAATTTGACACTTTCCACTTGAGTTAATGAACAGTTTACAGTAAGGCTAAGTCAGGAAGTTCAGAGGCCTGGAAGAGAGTTACCAATTTACTCCAGACCCACTCTTGCTTTACTGAATTTGGAAACATCTGTGTTAGTCTTGCATTAATCCCTCTTGTGTTGGCACAACATGATTGTGTTGGAAAGTTTCACGGAATTCACCACATTCATCCTTTAATTAGACTAAACTTGGGTTTAAAAGCTTCTGTGTGATTTGGAAAAATCCAGTGTTTGGTCTCAGACTGCTAAATCCTTTGAGAATTTTGAGGTGCAAACATACAAAATCATAACACAGTCTAAGGTTCCATTAATCTTAAGAGTATGTGAGTCATTTTAAACCCAAAGTATTTCAAACTTAGTCATTTCCTTCATATGAAATCCAACTTTCCAGCATAAAAATTATAAAGTTTTCCAGCATACAAGCCTAAAATATGGAAACTATATATGGATAAAATATTGCTAATGTAGCTGCAGCATTTTTTGCAACTCTGATTTTTAAAAAATTTCTTCGTCTAAGCTTTCTTATCACAATCTTTCTTCTCTATTATTTCTTGTTCTCTGCTTCACTGCCATTTCGTTTTGAGTTTATTTTCTCCTGGTGTCAGTTTCACATGAAGAAAGTGTCTACTGCTGAATGTTGTTGTTAAGTGTGGTTGAGTCAGATCCAACTCAGTGACTCTAAGTATATCGGAGCAAAGCACTCCCCAACACGGTGCTATGCCCATGATCCTTTTATGTTTGAGCCCATTATTGCAGTCACTATGTATGTTCTCATTTTGAGTCTTGCCACACCAGCAAAAGGAAGTCCCAGGGGCTTTACTGCATTCTCGTTATTCAGGTCGACTCTTGAATGCCTTCCAGCCTGTGGGGCTCATTTTCCGGCACTATATTTGACAGTGCTTCTCTGCTATTCATAGAATTTTCAGTGGCTAGTTGTTTTGGAAGTGGGCTGCCGGGTCCTTTTTCCTAGTCTGTCTTAGTCTGGAAGCTCAGCTGAAACCTGTCCAGCACGGATGGCTCTGCTGCTATCTGAGATAGGGGTAGCATAGCTTGCAACATCACAGCAGCACACAAGCCCCACAGCGTGATAAACTGACAGACATGTAGGGGACTACTGCTGAATGTGATGGTCCTTATGCCCTTGCATGCCTGCAGCTGTAGCACTGTGGTGTCTGATTCTGTCAGATCTTGGAAGCTAAGCAGGGTTGGGCCTGATTAGTAATTGAATGGGAGACCGCATGGGAATACCAGGTGCTGTGGGCTTGGGAGAAGGACCCAGCAACCCACTCCCAAAAACCAATCAGCAATTGAAAGCCCTCTGAAGAGTAGAGAAGCACTGACAATAGTGTTTTGTCTGTTGTACACAGGGTCGCTATGAGTTGGATACTGAGTTGATGGCACCTAACAACAAAGCTCTTGCATAATTAATTCCCTATTCTCAGTGCATAGTAGGTGCTCAACAAATACATATTGAATAAATGGGTTTTTATAATAGCACAATTTTTTTATTTAAAAAAATAGCAATTTTCTTCTTTGAATGGATTAAAACATTGATACTTGGCCATTATGAATACTTTGGAGGCCACAATAGTATCTTGAATTCTCTTCTCTATTTTGTAAATATAAATTTAAGATACACTATTTTTATCTTGATCCTGCCATTTGTGTTTTGGAGGAATCACGTGAAAAGGGCAGGGCAAGAATTATGATGTTCATTTCATGGATTAGGCAGCTCAGGTTCAGAAAAGGTGGCAAGATTCCAGGCCGCCGAAATGCTAGAGTGAGAGCAGACTCTGACTTCGGGTTCCTTGTGTGTTATACCCCACTACATTCCATAGAAAGCAGAGGGAGTCAGGACAGGTTACGTATTTGTGCAGGGAGGTATGGGAGTAATGCCATTCCACACATATTTTCAATTTTTCATTCTCTGGGCAGGTGATAGGATCATCAACCATCTGGGGATCCACATGGCCACCTGACGTGCTTTGGCCCCATGTGGATGTGACATGCATCATTTCTAGGCAGACAGGTTAAGAGCAAGTGCCCAAATTGAGATGTTCCTTCTCCTCTCATGCAGGGATCTTGGAAGCATAGGCCAAGATAAAGCTGTGGTCAGCCTGGACCTTAGAGTGCCCGAGGTGAGTGCAAAACTTTTGCTGAACATGCTGGACATGTGTAAATGCTAAATTATTTTTGTTGTGTAAAGCTGTTGAGATTTTAGAGTTTTGTTTGTTACTGTAGCAAAACCTATCTTATTCTGATTGATATTAAGGACTACAGGAAAAAATAGGGGAAAGGGAAAAAAGATCAATAAGAATATAACCCATGATTGCATATGATTTTTGTTGTTGTTGTTAGGTGCCTTCGAGTTGTGTCTGACTCATAGCGACCTCCATAGGGTTTTCAATGGCAGATTTTTTTTGAGGATAGCCTTGGGAGTGGGTTGCCACATCCTTCTCCCATTTTTGCGGTGCTGGGAATCAAACTTGGGACCTCAGAGACTGCAGAGCGGCACTCTACCACTGAGCTAAATCCCAGCCCATATAATTTTTATTACATATTAATTAAAATTCCTACTTTTTCTTTCCTTCTCTTCTTTAGTTTATATGATTCGGTAAAATATGTAAGTTGATAAATGTGTAAGCAACAGTGATGTAACAGTTGCATAATGGATATTGCAAAAGACATGTTACTCTGCACTTCAACATTTATTAATAAATAAAATGGATGCAAAAAAAGAGAAGAAATTAGGGAACATAGGGTAAAGAACGCATGGATCAAGGGGTGGGTAAATACTAGGGTGAATGAACATTTGGACCAACATAATAAGTGATGAGGGGATGACATCCAGTGGATAAGCTTCTGTCTGTAGCAATACCCTAAATCCATTGACTCAAATAAAATGCAAATCACTGTCCTGTTCATAGCATCACTATTCACAACCACCAAGACATGGAAGCAATTCAAGTTCATCCACAGATGACAGGATAAATAAAGTATGCTATATATGTGCAAGAGAACATTGTTCAGCCTTACAAAGGAAAGGAATTATTACATATGGTATAACATGGATGAACCTTGAGGATATCTTGTATGTGAAATAAGCCAGTCACAAAAAACTACATATGATTTCATTCTACTTCTATGAGACTTCTAAAGTCAGATTCATAGAAACAGAAAGGTGAGTGATGGTCACTAGGGGCAGGGGCATGGTGAAGGGAGCAAAGACTAAGGGTTTAATGGATGTAGAGTTTCAGTTATATAAGATGGAAAAGTTCAATGAACTATTTCACAAAAATGTGACATTACTTAATACTACAGAACTGTATGCTTAAAAATGGTTGAAGCTAGATGTGGTAGTGCATGCCTGCAATCATAGCACTCAGGAGGTAGAGGCAGGAGGATCATAAATTCCAGGCCAGCCTGGGCTACAGAGTGAGACCATGTCTCAATAAATAAATAAATAAACAAATAAAATAAGTAAAAAATTAAAAAGGCTAAGATGGTAAAGTTTATTTTATGTGTTTTTATCACAATAAAAATAAACAAAACAAAATGTGCACATGGAAATAATCTATGTGATAAGACAAGTTCTTTAATGATGGTAATCAATATCTATTGCTGCAGGTAGACACTGTCCTACACATTTTATTTGTGTTTGAATTCAATCCTCACAACTACCTTGGAAAGCAGGTTCCAAAATCTCATTTTACAGAGGCGGAAACTGAGGGAGACAGGCTGAACCACTTGACAAAGACTGGACGATAGTGGAGCCAGGGTTCAGGGTCCTGCTGTGTCCTGTGTCTGTACTCTTAACCCTCCATTTCCTCAGCTTTCTGCAGTTTACTAGAGAGTCTCCAAATTAAGTAAAAATAGTGTTTATTGTGAGAAAGTTTTCAGAATGCTTGGTTTCTTTTCAGTTCCTATTAAGTATGGCCAAGAGGTATTCTTTTTATTAATATATTAATGTGTTTTTAGTTTTAATTAATTGATAGCTAGTAATATACATATTTATACAATGTAGCCTTTCTTTCTTTCTTTCTTTCTTTCTTTCTTTCTTTCTTTCTTTGTTTCTTCCTCTCTCTCTCTCTCTCTCTTTCTTTCTTTCTTTCTTTCTTTCCTTCCTTCTTTCTTTTTCCTGTCTTTCTGTCTTTCTCTGCAGTACTGGAGGTTGAACCTAGGCCTTTGCACATGCTGGGCAAGTGCTTTACCACTGAGCCACATCCCCAGCCCCCTTTTCCACTTTTTATCTTGAGATGGGGTCTCACTAAGTTACATAGGCCGCCTCTGGCCTCAAACTTACAATCCTCCTGCCTCAGTCTCTTGGGTTGCTGGAATTACAGGTATGTGCTGCAGCAAGCCACAAGTGTGGCATTTCAATATATGGACAGATTGTGTAATGATCAGATCAGGCAATCAGCGTACCTATCACTGTCTTAATCCAATTTCTGTTACTATCACACATACCTGAGATAAACCAACTTATGAACATAGAAGGTTTATTTTGACTCACAATCTATGACCTGTTGTTTTGGGCCTGTGATGAGGCAGTATGATGAGGCAGAGCAAAACCACTCAACCCATGGGCTGGAAGTGAAAAGAGGACTATCAGACGAGGGTCCTACTATCTCCTTCAAGTTAATGCCCCCAATGACCTAAAGACCCCCCACTCGGCCCCACCTCTGAAAGGTCCCACCACTTCCCAAGAGCTACACACTAGGGACCAAGCCTTAAATACAGGGGTTTTTGTAGTTGTTAGGTGCCATGGAGTTGGGTCTGACTCATAGTGACCCTATGTACAACAGAATGAAACACTTGCCTGACACTGTGCCATGCCTGGCACTGTGTCAGTGCTTCTCGTCTATTCATAGAGTTTTCGATGGCCAATTGTTTTGGGATTGTTTGGGGAGTGGGTTGCCAGGTCCTTCTCCCATTTCTGTGGTGCTAGGGATCGAACCCAGGGCCTCAGAGAGTTCAGAGTTGCATTTTACCAACTGAGCTAAACCCCAGCCCCATATCCAAACTATCATGATCATCTTAGGCATGTAGCATTTCTTTGTGTTGTGAACATCTAAAATCTTCTCTATTAGCTATTTTGAAATATTCAGTTAATTGTTGTTGATCCTAGTTACCCTTCCCCATGTGTCTGTCAGCGTGTCATGCTGTGGAGGCTTGCTTGTTCTGTGATGCTGAAATGGATGATACCAGTATTTCAGATAACAGCAGGGCCACCCATGGTGGACAGGTTTTGGCTGAGTTTCTAGACTAAGACAGACTAGGGAGAAGGAAGAGAAGCCCACCCCTGAAACAATTAGCCATTGAAAACCCTATAAACATCAGAGAATCACTGTCAAATATAGTGCTGAAAATGAGCCCCCAGGCTGGAAAGCATTCAAGAAATAACTGGAAAAGAGTTGTCTCCTCTAAGTAGAATAGACCTTAATGATGGGAATGGAGTAAAGCCTCTAGGACTTCCATTTGCTGATGTGGCAAGACTCAAAATGAGAAGAAACAAAGTGTCTGCAACACTGGGCTCAAACATAAAAAGATCCTGTACATGGTACAGTTGGGCAGTGTTTAGTTCTGTTGTGCATAGGGGTCGCCAAGAGTCAGATCTGACTTAACAAAAGCCAAGAACATAGTTACCTCACTGAGATGGTAGTTATTAGGATCACATAAAGTTTGCATTCTTTTGTGACCCTCTACTTAGGCTTACAGAATTAGGATGAGGCATAACAGTTAAAATGTAATTATACATGTTTACATCGAATCAGGAAAAATCTCAGCTTACCTGAAAAGCAAATCTCACTGTCTGGGTCTTTAGTTAAGGACTCATTACTTCTCTTGTGGGACCCAGAGAAGTATTCTATAATTCTAGAAGCGTAGTGAGGTTCCAGCATTAAGTCCCAATGTATCTGTTTCCTTTTAAGGATGGTGAGGTGAAGAACCTCACATTGACACACATTCAGCTTCTCCCCATTGTTGGTTCAGTTCTTGAACTTGACCGAGCACCAGGTATTGGAACATCATGCTGGGCTTAGGGCACAGCAAGCTGAGCTCCTCTTTCTAGCTCAGATGGTGTCAGTAAATAAACATTCACTGAACAAAAAGAGAACATTTTATTATGTATATCAATGAACACATCAAAGTTGTTGGTTCTTCCGAGGCTCACAGGTTGGGTTAATTTCTAGTTTAACAAACAATACGAATAGTGTACCCGACGTGTACAATTCTTTGTTACTTCTATGTGAGAGGAAAAGCCATGTTATCCATGCCTATTTTGTGTTGTATTAGGTGCCGTGGAGTCAGATTCTGACTCATAGCGACCCTACATACAACAGGGGAAACACTATTGTCAGTGCTTCTTTGTAGTGAGCTCTAAAACCACACAGTATGAATTCCTCCTTTGTACCAGATGGGGGCGCTCTTGTCTTCTTCCAAATATTTACCTCTCCCATCCAAGTACTAACCAGGCCCGACCCTGCTTAGCTTCCGAGATCAGATGAGATGGGGCGCGTTCAGGGTGGTATGGCCGTAGACAATATTTACCTCTCAAAGTGAGGAAGAGGGGGGAAAAAAGGAAAAACCCCCACTTACATTTAAATTAATCTTTTTGGAAAATACTAGTTTGTCTAGCAATTTATATTTATGCATATCTATTTTACTTTAGGTCATAACATCACATTGCACTGCATCTGCTGGTCTTCAACTCTGGCTGCCTATGAAAATCACCAGAGGCAGTTCTAGAAAACGTTGCATTCTCAGATGGCACCCCCAAAACTCCCTATTCTATTAGTCTGGGGTGTAGCTTAAGCATTCATATTCAATTTGATTTAATATTTAAAAAATCACCCACAGTGATTCTAATGTGCAGGCAGGAGTGGGTGGGAGCTGGGGTGCTAGATAATTAGAATCATGTTTTATGGGGAATGATCACTGGACATGAGTCTTCTAACTTAGTTTGGTGTCTGATTTTTTTTTAATTTTATTTTTAGTACTAGAGGGCTGAACTCGGGGCCTTGCAGAAACTTGGCAAACACTTTATGGGGCTGCAATACCAGCCCCTTAAAATATATATATATATATATATATATATATATATATATATATATATATTTTGTCTTGAGACAGTATCTCACTATGCTACGCAGGCTACCTCCAGCCTCAACTTGTGATTCTCCTGCCTCTGCCTCCCAGGCCACTAGAAAGACAGGAATGTATGATTCTTTAAAGTGTTAAATAGGATGATGTAATAGGTGCTTTTGTCCTCTGTGAATAACAGTTGTCCTGGAGGCTTGGAGATCCATGCAAACGCCATTCTCTAGTTAACATGTATCCTAACTTTACCTTAGGGAGGTGTGGTCTCCTTTCCTTCCATCTTTCTCTGGCTGTCATTTGTCCTTTCCAGGTACCACCATCCTCATAGGCCATCTCCCTCTTCCGGACCTGTTTAAATCAGCTGACTGAATCTCCTCTTTAGCATGTCTCATTCTAGCAATTTCTGTGATGCTCCCTAGACTCCTCTCGCTCTCTCTTCTTCTGGTGCCCTGCACTGAGCTTCTCTGCACAGTGGCTCTGCTCTTAGCTCTCCTCCATGGCCCTGAGGGGTCCCAGGCCTCTGCTGGCCAGGACAGATGTTTTCCACATCTGGCCCCTCCCGCTAGTGTCAACTTGGTAACAAACTCTTCCATTCCTTCCTCCAGGTCACTGTAGCTTGTCACTAAGCCAGAGCACAGCCCCTGTGTCCCAGGGTCTTTTGCATCAAGAACATAGTCTTGAACACTGGGAACATAGTCATATGGCATATGGCAGCTACTCAACCACCATGAATGTAAATAGCAAAGAGGAGGTGAGCTCACCTAAGTCATCCAAGGACCCAGAGTCAAGCCTTCCGGAAGCTGTCTTCACAGCTTGTCCTGGCTGGGTGTTCCCAGTGCCTGTGTGGCTCACCACTGAACCACATGGAAACTCTGATACAATTCTGTAACTGGATAAACCCAAACCTGGTGAGCTGCTATTTTGTCTATGCGTGCACAGAGTGGTGGCCTTGGGAATTTACAGTGAAGAGCAAGGCAGCTAGAACAGGTCTATAGGAACAGGTGCGACAACAGGCCTGGAGGCTTCTAGGCCCAGCTTGGATTTCAGCAAGCACAATTGCCTTTGGGTTTTGGGTCCCTAACCTGTATGCTAGACCTTCCCACGTTCCAGTGGCATTCGGTCTGGGGAATCTCTTTCAAATGCAACTTCAGGTTCCTGAGAATCTGTCCTACATTTCCATAATGTGGCCAGGTCTTCCTTTTGCTATTTGTCCATGGGGTAGCCAGATTCTGGAGGGACCCTGTGATCTCTCAATGCTACAATTGCACGATCCTGGGAAGTGACCTCTAAAATCTTATTTAGTCCTCGGCCAGCGTCTCCTCCCTCCCATGCCCACCAAACATCCTGGTTCTCAGGAGCAAGACATCTTTGCATTATAGGTTTCACGTGGTGGCCTCTTTTCTGTGCTTATCCTTCAAAAGCCCTGTCTTCCCACACTTCTTCCTGGGGAGTTTTAGGGGTCCAAAGCAGTTCCTTCCTCCTGCTTCCCTTTGGTTGACCTTGTTTTCTAGTATGGTCCTCACTCCTGGGGTTGCCTTTGGGGCTTTGGGTCCCTAACCTGTATGCTAGACCTTCCCGCACTCCAGTGGCATGTGGACTGGGGAATCTCTTTCAAACGTTGCCTTGATCAGGCCAGATCCCAGGGAATGGTCTGTGTCCCACCCAGCCCAACAGCCATCGTGTATAGCATTGAAAAACCTCCATGAACTCAGTGGATTCACTCCTACATGGGAAATTGTGAGGTCAGACATTTGTTTAAGCAAGCTAACTATATCCCAGCCTGCAGCCATAGCCCTGTGGCAGCTGATCGTGTCAGATCTCAGAAGCTAAGCAGGGTCAGGCCTAGTTAGTACTTGGATGGGAGACCGCCTGGAACACCAGGCTTGGGAGACGGACCAGCAACCCGCTCCCAAAAATCAATCTGCCATTGAAAACCCTATGAACAGCAGAGAAGCACTGACAATAGTGTTTCCCCTGTTGTATATAGGGTTACTATGAATCAGATCCCCACTTGACAGCACCTAACAACAACAACAACAACAACTATATCCCACCTCAAAATAGCCTTTTTATCTATTTTTTACACTATGGAAGAGAGGCAGTATGGGGGAATCTTTGGTAAGCAAGGTCTTATTCTTTAAATAAAAGTAGCTCAGGAAGGTTTTCCTTTTTTTGACAGGGGGATGTTGAGACAGGTTCTTGCTATGTAGCCCAGGCCTGACTCTCTTGCCTCAGTCTCCTGAGTCCTGAGATTACAGGTGTGCACCACCACAGCCAGTAGAAGATGAGTTTTAAGAAAGATATATATTTTGATTTCAACACAGCTTAATTATATTTTAAGTATAACTATCATATTGAGGAATTAATTCAATTGAGGTTAATAAACGTAATCCTATTGTGTGGCAGGGATATCCTATGGAGCCTTAAACTGATGTAACTTTAGGATCTTTTTCTTAAGGGATAACTTTAGGATCTTAAGGGAAAGAAAGAATTCAAAGTTATGAATAATAATGCTTTCCGGCCAATTGGATGGGGCCTGTGCATGGGGTCGGGGGCAGTACTCTGGATACTATTTTTGAATGAAAGAACTTGTGTATCCTCCAGGTTCTGGAAATTTGTGGTGCCACAAGATGGCAGCAGAGCATCAAATGTGGCAAACTGCTTTTTGCCTTTATATGATTTGTCTTGAGCTTCCACAAAATGTTTGCATGACACTTTAAATCCCATCCCGTGTTCTGCAGTGGAATCTCTTTCTGCGATTTTTCTCTTGGCCAGACAATCTAACTTCCTTCTCCAGAACTTTGATGTATTACAGTCAGCACCTGCAGCATGGTCAGGTAAAGAAACAAGAATGCAACATGGTTTGCTCCTTAAACTTTCCTATAAACGTTTCCCCGTTCTGTTTTATGGTACTTTCAAATTGCACTCATTATGAAGCAAAAAGAAAGCATTCCACATAACTTATCCCACAAGTGATTTTAATGAGCTTTGGCTTTACTAATGGTTTTAACCATATCAGATTTTATTTACATTGATCTTCTAGCCACACAGAAACCACATTCTCCCCACTCCCCAAATACTTGACAAGATTTTTAAAAACTAACAATTGTTTCAAATCGTGATTAAGGACACACCTGTATAGTGTAAAGAGGTGTCCTGGCAAGGGACCCAATCATTTGTCAAATGCAAATGGGTCAAAAGACACCTTTTTTCCTTTTCCCACCCCTAAAATCAATTTTTGGTTTTAAATTCCATTAGTAGGTATCATTTGGGTATTGGCAACTTTTTATCCAAGTTTTAGCTTTCAAGGCAAAAAATCAGCACTGTGTTTTAATACCAGTCTCTAAAATCAGTCTCTAATGATTACAGGTATAGATGTTTTTACTGGAAGTTATCCTTAGAATGTAGTTTTTTTTGTTGTTTGTTTCTTACATAACCTTGCTTAGATTGCGCATACTTACGGCTATCTTGCAAAGTTATCAAATATGGCATTTTACAAGGATATACTGAAGAATAAATAAGGTAAAAAGTTTCAAAGTTGAACATTTCCCATTGCATCATATAGTTGAAAAGAATGTCAATAGTGAGAATACCACTACATTAGAAAAACCAATATACCAATGACTTTTAGCTTTCTTCCACTCTACATTTGCGGTAAAGACCTGACCTCAAAATTCTACTTTATAACTGACTATGTATCGTTTATGGCTAGTTTATCCATACTGCAGCACATGAGTCATGCGGATTAGATGCAGGTCACTTCTTGGTACCTACATTACAAAATAGTAATTCTTTAATGAATAAAACCATGGGCAAAGTGAAGATTTGGCAATGCTTGACTTTTCAAAAATAAAACAGGCATGACAGCTAAGGTAGATATTCCTATTGCATATCTAGTTTAAAAAACGTAATTAATATCAAGAATGACTCTGGGTAGGATTTGTAAAGTGTTACTACCATGAAACCTTCTTAAGCTTCTTTCATGAGAAAGGACAGTAAAAGAAATAGTTTTCATCCTACTAATTAAAAAAAAAATTAAGCAAGGAAGATTCGTGTTAGGAAAAGAGAACGTCTAATAAGGATGCGCAGTCCCCTTCCACCCTACCATGATTGATGCCCCTGTCATTAGCAGAGTAGCTGCCCATCTCTTATCTTGATTGACAGGTTAATAAGGGACCTGGGGCTATCTTTTCAGTATGAACACACAACCTTACCAATTACTTTTAAATTATTGCTAATCTGCCAGAAAATAACAAGCATAAGGAATAAAAATATCTGAAAAAAGAGATGTCTGCTGAAGGTTTTACTTCCGGTGCTTTAAAAGGTTCAGTTCAGAAAACTTGCCAGAATTTACTCAATAGAATTTAGGCAGTGAGGAATTTTTTTTTTTTAAAGAAAAACTTGTAGTTTATAATAGTTCATTGGTTCAATTAGGAGAGAAAAAGAAGGGAGTTTTGTAATGCAATTGTCCAGCAAAGGAAAACGCTTTAAATTGGGGGATTATGTGCACAGACCACCTGTGGGGCATTCAGAACCCTTTTCTATAATGCTTCAACCTATGCCTAGCTGCCTGCAGGCTGGCTAACAATGCCAGGGAAAGCTGTTGAAAAGGCTGAGCGCACTTGTGCCTCTGGTCTTCACTAACTGTTACAAGTCTTCCTCTCCCTCGATCTCTCTCCTTTTTAAAGTAAAAGTCCCACATCCCTTTAATGGAAGAACTTTAAGGCTCCGCGGTGGCCAATTGGTCTGCACCAAGAGGAGCCGGGCAGCAGGGAAAGAAACTTCAGACTATACAGCAGATTTGGAGAGGAGAAAAGATCAAAGTTTTTCAAACTCAAAAGACCAAGTTCCCTACAGATTAACCCTATTCATTTAGCTCCTCTTAAAGGAATGATGTGCCGAGCCACTGGGCAGACAGGTAAAAAGTTCAACAATTGCCAAAGCATTCTTCTGCTAATTCAACAGCCTTCTGCTCAAATAAATTAGCTTAGTCTTGACAGAGGAACAATAGCTTTTTCTCTAGGAAAAGCAGCACATTTGGTATACACAAGCACAGAAGGTTATTAAGATGTTAACCCGTTAGTTTAATCTATTAAAGAGCGCCTGCTCCACTACCAGATTGTCAAGTGACTTACAGTGTAAAGAGTGATCTACGGTTTCAAATATTAACCTCCACCCTTCAGGAGGGTGTTTAGTCCCTGGAAAACCAGGTGCTTTCAAAATCATGGATGGGAGATTATGCATATGGAGTTTTGAATCCTTTAGTGATATTATACATGATTAATACCAAGGCCTAGGCGGAATGACTGCCTTTGCAAAAGTTCCATTTCCATACACTAAGGTGAGCTGTTAGCCACAGATCAGAAAAGAGCGGCCATCAAACATGCCATCTTTGGGGAAAGTGGAAAAGCTCAATTTTGATTCCAGTTCGACAATGATATTTACTTTGCTAACAGTTTAAGAACTAGAAGTTAACAGGTAATTTTTGCCATGCCTAAAATCAGTGTACAGAATGGCAAACCAGAAAATGTCCATTATTCCCTCTCATCCTTAGCAAGCACTGTAAAGGTAACAGCTTAGAAGAGGCGGGGGAGAGGGTGATGTTTAAATCATTTATCAAAAGTCCTTTTATTGACAAAATAGAATACTTATATTTGCTCTTACAGGGGTAGCCTCTAAACTTTTTACAAAAATGTACACGTTGTATATCTTTGGATATATACATATTTTACACATTTTTACAATTTAACAAATAATTATATAAATACATCCTCTAATGTAAGAAACCCGTATTTACTTGGGGTGTATAATTAAGACATTTCTTGTTTATTTAAGGCATTTGCCTGGTCATTAAGAATACCCAAACCGTGCAATCCCATTAGGTCGCAGTCGTAACTCCTCTAGGGTATATTAGGGATGAGAGGTTACTGTAGCTGAGTCGAGGGGAGAAAAAGCGGTCCCTCAGGTGAAATCGGTACGTCTGGCTTCAAAGCTCAGCAAAGGGCAACCAGCGAGGGCTCCAAACCTTAAGTTCTGGAAACGCCGCAGAGTCCACTCTCCTCTGCCAAGTGAAATTAATGCCTGGCGGGAGGAGCTCCTCGAGTATCAATGGAGGAAAGGGGGCTGGGTCTGGGAGGCTTCAATGCCAGGTACTTTGTTCTAAGCGAGTCATTTAAGTCCCAGCTAATGGATACCATTAAGAGTTCATTATCATGCTAATAGCAATCAACACTATGAAGGGGTGGGAACCCCAGCCCGTCAAGTGTCCCTTCGCCGCCCTTGGTCTCCTCAACCCCTTCTCCGCCCCTTCTGGGCGCCCGCTCCCTTCTGCTCAGACCTGGGACAATGGCATCTGCTTTGGATACGACACGGAGCTGGCCGTGCCAGACCGCCACGTCAGGCCGGTGCTGACGTCACTGTACAAGGAGCCCCCGCCGCCGCCGGGCCCCCCGCCCCCGCCGGGCCCGGCGTTGCCCCCACCGCCCAGCCCGCCCCCGCCCCCCACGGCCGCGGCGCCCGCAGCGCCCCCCACGGCGGCGCCCTTGCTGGCCCAGCAGCAGCGGGTGCACAGGGCGCGCCAGGACTCCAGCGTCTTGCCGGACCAGACCCACACGCCCGAGGTGATGCCCACCACGAGGCACATGAAGTACTTGAGCATGAAGACCGCGTAGTCCGGCCTGCGCGCCTGGTCCGGCTGCAGGTCCCGCAAGCACGGGCAGTTGTGCGTGGCCTCCCAGCGCGGGCGGTTGTGCTGCTCGTAGAAGAGGCAGGCGACCACGACGGCGGCAGGCACCGTGTAGAGCACGGTGAAGAGGCCCAGGCGGATCATGAGCTTCTCCAGCTTGTGCGTCTTGGTGGGGCCGCCCTGCTGCTTGATGACGGAGCGGATGCGGAAGAGCGACACGAAGCCGGCCAGCAGGAACATGGTGCCGATGAAGAGGTAGATGACCAGCGGCGCCAGCACGAAGCCGCGCAGGTTGTCGAGGCTCTGGTTGCCCACGTAGCAGATGCCCGCCACCGGATCGCCGTCCACCGAGCTCAACGCCAGCACGGCGATGGACTTCACGCTGGGCACCAGCCACGCGGCCAGGTGGAAGTACTGCGAGTAGCCCGCGATGGCTTCGTTGCCCCACTTCATGCCGGCCGCCAGGAACCACGTGAGCGACAGGATCACCCACCAGATGGAGCTGGCCATGCCGAAGAAGTAGACCAGCAGGAAGACCACGGTGCACAGCGCGGGGCCCGTGGTCTCGTACCGCACGTGCTGCTCCACTGCGCCCAGCTCCTCGTACTCGCCGCGCCCGCCGGGGCCGCTCGCTCCCGCGCCCGCCGCGCCCGCGCTCGCTGCCGCCGCCGCGCCGCCCGCGCCCCCAGCGCCGCCTGCGCCTGGCGCGCCGCCGCTGCACGCCACCTTCTCGTGCCCGGCCACCAGGCGCACTAGGTAGCCGACGGACACGAAGAGGTAGCAGGCCGAAAGGAAGATGATGGGCCGCTCCGGGTACTTGAAGCGCTCCATGTCAATGAGGAAGGTGGAGACGGTGGCGAAGGTGGACACGAAGCAGAGCACGGACCACAGCCCGATCCAGAAGACGGTGAAGGCGCGCTCGTCCTGGCTGAAGAAGGGGTTGTGGCAGGGCAGCGCGCAGTTGGCGATCTGGCCGGTCTTGACGCGGTTGTAGAGCGGGTGTCGCTCGCTGGACACGCTCACCATGGGCGCGCGGCACTGGCACCCGGGCTCGCAGGGAGCCGCGCCGCCGCCAGGGGGCCTCGCCTTCCCGCCGCCGCCGCGCGCCGGGGGCGCCGCCGCGTCCCCGCCGCCACCGCCACCGCCCCTGCTGCCGCCGCCGCGGTGCGGGGGCCTGGCCCCGGGCGGGCGGCCGTGGCCGCTGCCGGAGGGTGGCTGCTCGCCGGGCGGCGGCGGCGGCAGGCGGCGCGGCGGGCTGGGCGCGGCCGTGGTGAGGTCGGTGCGGTTGTAGTCCATGCACAGCGTGTCTGGGTTGCCCTGCTCCGGCAGCCGGTCGCAGCGCATGCGGTCGGGCCAGGCGAAGCCGTACTGGCGCATGAGCGGCGCGCAACCGGCCTTGGCGCGTTCGCACACCGCGCGGCAGGGCGGCAGAGGCTTCTTGTAGTCTTCCAGGCAGATGGGCGTGTACATGCTGCACAGAAAGAACTTGAGATCGGGGGAGCACTGGATCTCCACCAGAGGCCAGAACTGGTGCACCTCCAGGCCCGCCTCGTCCTGCGTGTCGTGGTTGAACTGGTTGGGCATGTAGGTGTAGTTGTAGCCAATGCCCTTGCACAGTGGCACAGTGATCTCTTGGCACGCCAGCTCCTTGGCCGAGGCCGCCGCTGCGCCGCTCGAGCGCTGCAGCAGCGCCAAGGCGGCCAGCAGCGAGGTCACTTCCAACAGGTAACCCCACTCCATGCTGCGCGCCTCGGCCCCGCGCCCTCGCCCTCCAGGCGGCGCGAAGAGGGGTCCCAGGGGACCCAGCAATTAGGTCGAGATAAGGGAACGCGGGTGACCCGCAGGTCTCCTGCTTCTCACTTGTGAGTGGGGGGTGCCTGCCAATACTCTGGCCCCTTCTCGGGGTGCGTCTGCGGCGGCGCGGTCCAAAGCCTGGACAGGGGTCGTCCGCACCTTCCTTCCGTCGCTCCCGGGAAACGAAAGTGGCTGCAGGCGCGCGCCACAGTCCCCGATCTTCCCCGCTCGCTCCGGGTCGCGCTCAGCCCTCGCGGAGCAGGGTGGCGGGCCCTCGGTTCATCGTCCTGCCCTCGCTGGCTTCTCTCCTGCTCACCCGGCCACTTCTCCGCGTGGCGCTCAGCAGCGATGACTTTGTCGCGCGCAGAGGGCGGCGCGCTGCAAGTTTCCTTTCGGGCCGCGGTGCGCAGTCAAGATGGCTGGGCCAGGCTGCTCGCGGCGCCGGGTCAGTCCCTGCGGTCCCTTTCTGGTCCCTGGGGGCTCATGCCCGCCCCCAAGGCCGCGCTGCAGCTACCGGAGTTTGGGAGCCCTCTCTGGCGAGGCCGCAACCCTCTTTCTCCGGCGTCCGTGGGTCAGTCTGTCCGCCTCTGGGATAGACGGACCCGGCTCTGGTAAAAGTCCGCGTCGCGCTCGGGCCGCAGTCAGGCGCGGTGGAGGTAGCCCCCTTCTCGTTAGACAGACAGAAGCCAATCCAGACCCGAAGGCAAAGTAGACACCTGAGCGGCGCGGCCCGCTCCCAGCCGCCGCCTCCTCCTCAGGAGAAGCAGCACCCTTCGCCCAACTTCCAGGCTCCAGCCCTGCTAGTGCCGCGCGGCCGGCTCATGAATATTTATAGAGCCTGGGTTTGGTCTCCGCCTCCCCCCCGCGCACCAATCACCGGGCGACGGGGCGGAGTTTCTGCGCTCCCAAGGCGCAGCTTTCCTTAAGGAAGTCCGTTGTGCAGAGACCGCCAAGCGCGCTCTGGGCGGATGGGGTGTTTTGGTAACCTTGGGATTGACCGCGGACAGAGAGCGTTTGCCCCGACTGTGCCCACAGAACGCTGTGCATCTGAGATCCTGGTCCCGTTTCCCTGAGTCTGCACTTGGGAACTAGGACCCGGTTTTGTAGCGCCCCGCCCCGCCCGTTTCAAATTGGCCAAGCCCCTGCCTGCTGTCCACATGTAGGGGTGACCTGCAGGCGTTAGGGCCCCCGCGCCCCCCACCAGCCAGGGCAGCATGTAAGCCGCTCACCGCAGAGTACGCGGGGCTGCCCGGACCCTGCGCTGCGCCGGACCTGGGGAGGGACGCCCCCTTGGGGTTCTCAGCACTACGTTTTTGGAGTTTTGGAGATGTGGGGGGAGTGGAACGACCTCAGTTCGTTGTGGGTAGTAGGGCTCGGTCAGGGGCGGCAGCGTGGGGAGCTCGCAGGTCGCGCCGCTGGCGCGCAAAGAAGCTCTATGCACAAGTGACTCTCTGGCCTCTCTGCTGTGTGACCGGGGAAGCCTCAGTTTCCTTACCTAGAAAATGGGGCGATCGCAGCACAGATATCACAGGGTTTTTGGATAATTGGATGAGATGAAATACATAAAGCATGTGGACGCACTCTTTCCTTATAAAAGAATTCCGTTTCTCCTATAAAAACAAAAATATGTATGAGGCTGGAAACTGCCTCTGCACTCTCTATGCGCTTCTTACTTTTAGGACTTAAATTCATCTGTCCAAAGTTCACGTGCTTTTCCCGGCGCCTCCTTTGCTGCGGAGGCGGGGCTGCGCCCTGGCGGGGGCTCGCGGACGCCTCCCGGCGAACTGTTCCGAGCGGGAGTCGCTCTTAGCAGCTACTTGGGAAGCCGCCAACCAGCGCTGCCCTCCCCAGATCTGCCGCGTCCACCTTAAGAAAGCTGGGGTCGCGGGGCGGGGGTGTTGGGGGGTGGATGCAGGCCCGCGGCCTGGCAGGTTCATTTACGCTTGTTAGGACGTCCCAGGGGGTTGTCTTTCTCCTAGAATGGAGTGTTTATTTTTTAATTGATGTGCTGTTTCATTTAGCGCTTGTATGGAACTCATGCTGGGGCTGTAATTACTGTAATCTCGGGAACAAGCATTTCAGTTAGCCAGGAGGGTGGCAGAATTCAGTCTCGCTTGCTCTCGCTCTTTCTCTCTCCCTCTCTTCCCCTCTCTTCTTCTCTTCCTCTCCTTTTTCTTTCCCTCCTTTCTTTCCTGTTTCTTTTTTTGTTTGTTTAAGATTTTTGCTTTGTCAGATTTCATCCTAGCAACAAGTAGAATTGGAGAACAAAAGTTGCCCAGGGCAGGGCACAGAGAAAAAAAATTAAAGCATAAAGCATAATTTCAGACCAGTTCCTGCGTTTTCTTTCTTTTTTCTTTCTTTCTTTTCTTTTTCTTTCTTTTTTTTTGATGGGAGGGGGCGGATACTTATCAGTTTTAAAACAACTCTTGTGGCAAAACAAAACTAGTAGTATTTGTGTATTGGTTGCGTTACTGGAATCTATGTGTTTCTCCTGTTTTCTGTAGCTTAGTTATAGCGACCTCATTAGGACCCACGCTGTAAGTAGACAGGCAGAAACACCTCCAATTTTTGGCAAGTTCTGCTTAGGAATATCCACTAGGTTATACTTACACCCACCATCTTGGTTTTTTTTTTTTTTTTTTTAGATTTATTATTTATTTTTAAAACATTGAAGTCCAACTAGAACTTCTTTGTACTGAAAGCAACACTTCCTTCCTACTTTTGTTTTGGAAAACCTGAACTGCGTAAGAATCTGAAACTCAAAGACTCAGTAATATTAGCTGATTCAGCAGAAAATGGACTCTTGGAAAATGCACCCTTGACCTTTACTTCTTTGATTTGTTTTGTTTTGTTAATCGATTCTCCCCGCCCCCCACACCCCCTTATTGGAATTCCCTTGTGTGATGTGGTGGTAGCTTGCTCACAGACGGCTCATCTCCAGAACATTCAGCTGCAGGTAATTCCCATAGGTAGGGTTCTGATCTGAACACAGAGGTGAAGGCTTAGCCCGCTCCGGGACCCGCACCCAGCATGGGGCACTGAGTTTCTGGACCACAGAGCCTGCAGGTGGGAGGAACCAAGTTTCCAAAAGCAACACAGATGGCACAAAGTTCCTACTGCCTTCCTCCAGCAGGAAAATGTCAAATAGTGGAGGTTAGAGTTACACTACATAAATTTACTAGAATTGGGTAAAAGCAGACTGACATTTGAAAATTGAGGCTGAAAATAGTTGATTTTGGCTCTTAATTGAAATTAAATTTTTTTCAGAGACAAGATGAAAAGTTTGATGATGTGGAATGTGGAAAATTTTGGTATATTGAGCTTGCATGAAAAAAAAAAATAAGCCAACAAAAGCCCAGACTTTCGAAAACCATAGGCTATTAGAGGATATTACTAATTTGTGACATTAAACCACTTATATAAGAATCATGGAAATTTTACTTTCAATTAAGAAAATATAACAATAGTATTTTACATTTACTATTAAGCAGCTACTTACTCTTTCAGAGTAGAAGAGATAGACTTATGAAGCCAAGTTAGCACATAAAAGGCAATGTTAAGCAGACTAAAATAATCCAGATCCATTTGTATGTGTTGCCAGCTATATAATGATATTTTCTTTGTATGTAAAGTAGCTGTATTTTAGGCTAGGGGAAATAATCTAATAGGGGCATAAATAATGTAGGAAAATTGAAGAGATTTCTGAACATATGCATAGTAATATAAACAGTTTGTGTTAGTCAGTTTTCCATTGTTATAACAAGTACCTGAGATAGTCAACTTATGGAGAGAGAAGGTTTATTTTGGTCCATGCTTTTGGAGGTTTCAGTCCATGCTTGTTTGGTCCCACTGCTTTTGAGCCTGTGGTTAAGCAGCATGTCCTGATGATGCAGAGCAAAGCTGCTTACCTCATGGCCAGAATGTGAAGAAAACAGAACACCTAGGTCTCACGTTCCCCTTTGAAGACATGCCCCCAATGACCTGAGGACCTCCCTCTAAGCCTTGCCTCTTAAAGGTTCCATCACCTCCTAACAGCACCACAGGCAGGCAACCAAGTCTTTAACACATGAGTCTTCGGGGGATATTGCAGTTCCAAACCATAGCACATCAGAAGGCACAAATCTACATCAGAGGAAGGAAGGTTTTACATAACATCAACTACCAAGTTAGACAAGAGACTATCAATATAGTCTGTCTGAAATTAGAGAAATTTGGGGGAAATTGTGTTTCAGTGGATTATATTTAAAAACCGAACATAAGAATTTTCGTACAGGAGAGGGCCTAACATATTCTAATAAAATGTTATGTCCCAAAGATTACATGGAGGACTATTTTGTAACTAATGAAATTTCTCAGATGTTATATGAAACACCAATTGTTTCTTCTAAAAGCTTATTTCTTTCAGGGAACTAATCAAGCACTGTTTTATCAGAGAATATAAAGTTCTATCAGGTAATATTAGACACAAATGAGAGGAGACCAGAAGAGTTGTGGCATGACATAAAAGATATCATTCAAGAAGGAAGCAAAAAGTTCTTAAAAAGACAAGAAAAAAGAAAAGACCAAATTACATGTCAAAAGAGACACTGGACCTTGCCCTCGAACGTCCAGCAGCTAAAGCAAAAGGAAGACATGATGAAGTTAAGGAACTAAACAGAAGATTTCAGAAGGCAGCTCAAGAAGACAAAAACAAATATTATAATAACATGTGCAAGGAGCTGGAGGCAGAAAACCGAAAGGGAAGAACATGCTCTGTGTTTCTCAAGCTTAAGGAAGTGAAGAAAAAATTCAAGCCTCAAGTGGCAATAGTGAAAGATTCTACAGGGAAAATATTAAATGATGTAGGAAACATCAAAAGAAGATGGGAAGAATACACAGAGTTATTATACAAGAAAGAATTGGTAGATGACCAACCATTCCAAGAGGTTGCATATGAAGAGGAACCAATGGTGTTGAATGACGAAGTGGAAGCTGCCTTGAAAGAACTGGTGAAACACAAGGCTCCAGGAATTGATGGGATACCAATGGAGATGTTTCAACAAACAGATGCAGCACTGGAAGTGTTAACATGTTTATGCCAACAGATTTGCAAAACAGCTACTTGGCTAACTGACTGGAAGAGATCCATATTTGTGCCTATTCCCAAAAAAGGGAATCCAACTGAATGTGCAAACTATTGGACAATATCATTAACATTGCACACCAGCAAAATTCTACTAAAGATCATTCAGAAGCGACTGCAGCAGTATATAGACAGGGAATTACCAGAAAATCAAGCAGGATTCAGAAGAGGGTGGGGAACTAGGGACATCATTGCTGATGTCAGGTGGATATTAGCTGAAAGCAGAGAATATCAGAACAATGTCTATCTATGTTTTATTGACTATGCAAAAGCGTTTGATTGTGTGGATCATAACAAATTATGGATAACACTTCGGAAAATGGGAATACCAGAACACCTAATTGTGCTCATGAGAAATCTGTACATGAACCAGGAGGCAGTTGTTCGACTAGAACAAGGAAACACTGAGTGGTTTAAAGTTGAGAAAGGTGTGCATCAGGGCTGTATACTTTCACCCTATCTCTTCAATTTATATGCTGAGCAAATAATCCGAGTAGCTGGACTTTACGAGTAAGAATGCGGCATCGGGATTAGAAGAAGACTCATTAACAACCTGCGTTATGCAGATGACACAACTCTGCTTGCTGAAAGTGAAGAGGATTTAAAACATTTAGTGATGAAGATCAAAGATCATAGCCTTCAATATGGGTTATGACTAAACATCAACAAAACAAAAATCCTTATGACTGGGTCAGCACACAACTTCACAATAAATGGAGAAAAGAGTGAGGTTGTCCAAGATTTTGCTTTGCTTGGCTCTATAATCAACACCTGTGGAAGCAGCAGTGAAGAAATCAAAAGACGCATTGCTCTAGGAAAAGCTGTGGCAAAAGATCTCTTTATAGTATTGAAAAGCAAAGATGTCACATTGAAGACGAAGGTGCGTCTGACTCATGCCATGGAATTTTCAGTGGCATCTTATGGTTGTGAAACCTGGACATTGAACAAGAGAGACAGAGAAAGAATTGATGCTTTTGAATTGTGGTGCTGGAGACGTCTATTGAATATACCATGGACTGCCAAAAGAACAAACAAATCTGTCCTAGAAGAAGTACAACCAGAGTGCTCCTGGAAGTAAGAATGGCCAAACTGCATCTTACATATTTCGGACATGTAGTCAGGAGAGAACAATCCCTGGAGAAGGACATCATGTTTGAAAGAGTGGCAGATCAACGCAAAAGAGGAAAACCCTCCACCAGATGGATTGACACAGTGTCTGCAACAATGGGCTTAAACATAAATAAGACCGTTTGCCTGGCACAGAATCGGCAAGTGTTTCGATCTGCTGTACATAGGGTCGCTATGAGTCAGGCTCGACTCGACCGCACCTAACAAAAACAAACACAACATCAGGTAATATTAGGGTATTGGCATTGTGGCATTTAAAAAAATCTGTCTTTTTTTTTTTTTTTTTTAGATGGAAAGTAGTTATGGGTGCACTTGTCTTACTTCCATCTCTGCTAGAATTAAGCATGGGTGCTGTAGTTTGAATCTTGAATGTTCCCCAAAGGCCAACATATTGAAGGCCTGGTCCTCAGTCCATGGTACTATTGGGACATGGTAGAACCTTTGGGAGCTTGAGCCTGTTGGGAGGAAGTTAGGCCATTGTTAGCATGCCCTAGAAGGAGTTATTGGGAACAGCCTCTCTTTTTTTCCTGTCTGTTTGCTGGCTACCATGAAGTGAGTAGCTTTGCTCTACCACACACTTCCTGCTGTGAATGGTGCTTTCTTGCCATTTGACCAAAGCAACAGGGCCAACTAATCATGGACTTGAACCTCTGAAACGGTGAACCAAAATAAACCTTTCTTCTTTTTAAGTATGATGATCTCAGGCATTTGTTACAGTGATAGAAACCTGACTAACCTCATGAGATTATCTTTATATTCTTCCATATTAACACTAAGCTCTATTAAAGGTCTTCATCTTCTATTTTCTCCACTACTAGAAAAGTATCCTGTCAGGAAGAAATACAATTTGCCATGAGTGCTGCAACAAGGCCAATGGGAATGCTGTAAGTGTCCAATGATGCAGATACCTGAGGCAAACATGTGTCGCTGGATTGGAATTAGCTGCTCACTTGACATGCTGCTGCCATTTTGGAAATAGAGACTACATTGTCACTGTGTAACTTTATAATTATTCTAGAATATGTTTTAACAACCAATAATTGACTTTTTTCTCATTCACACTGGAATATTGGCCAGATGTTGAAACTCTTATGGGATGTACCATGCATTAGTTTGGGAGATTTGGGGTGCAATAATGATCTTCCAAGTAAAATGGGCTTAGTTAAGGACATTTCACATTCACTAAATCCAGAAGGAAAATTCCACCCTTGATTCCTCCTGCCACTCACAGTATGCCTGCAGGTCAGTCATAAGGCTCTTGACTTCCCCTTTGGTTACAAGGAGGCTTCTGTCACTGAATCATCACATTTCGAAGGATAACAGCCAAGGCAATAGGAGTGGGAGGACCTCACCTGTGAAGCTCCCTGTCAGAAAGAAAACCCTCCCTGGAAGGCCCCTGATTGACTTCCCCTTAGGGAACCCTGTTCCCAACCTGTTTATGACCATCCTTAGTTGTAAGAGAGGCTTGAAAGTGAGGGGTTAGACAGTGGCTGGTGACAGGGGGCTCTGGTGATAACGAAGGGGAGAATGGGACAATTAACAGTGTCAGCTTCACATTCCTCTGTGAAACAATTTCTTTGAAGCAATATCATTGGTCAATGTATCCAGTTTATCAGCATATTTTGTTCAGGGTTATGAATTAAGGATGATCTAGGTGCAACAAAATCTTGCTATCTATGTTTTTTCTTTTGATGTACACATAATGTAGTTCATTATACAATTAGAGAGACAGAAACATCATTATTTACTATGTGTTTTATTTATAATGTGTATGAACTCTGCCCCTGCGTGTCTGCAGCTTGTTGTGCTGTGGGGGCTTGCATGTTGCTGTTATGTGGAAAGCTATGTCACCAGTATCTCATATACTAGCGGAGCCATCCATGGTAGATAGGTTTAGCTCCTAGAGTAAGACAGACTAGGGAGAAGGACCTGGCAGCTCAGTCTGGATACAATTAATCATTGAAAACTTTATGAATAACAGAGAAGCATTGTCAAGTAGAGTGCTGGAAAATGAGCCCTCCAGGCTGGAAGGCATTCAATAAATGACTGGGGAAGAGTTACTTCCTCAAAGTAGAGTCTACCTTAATGATGGGAATGGAGTAAACCCCTGGGACCTCCTTTTGCTGATGTGGCACAACTCAAAATAAGAAGACACACAGTGGCTGTAATAATGGGCTCAAACATAAAAAGATCATGTGCATGGCACAGTGTTGAGCAATGTTTCGTTCCGTTGTTCATAGGGTCACTATGAGTTGGACCTGACTCAATGGCGCCTAACAACAACAAGGGTTAAAACCTTCTACTTTCCACTATTGTTGTTGTTGTTAGGCGCAGTCGAGTCAGTATCTGACTCATAGCGACCCTCTGTACAACAGGGGAAACACTATTGTCAGTGCTTCTCTGCCGTTCATAGGGTTTTCAATGGAAGATTGATTTTTGGGAGGGGGTTGCGAGGTCCTTCTCCCAGCCTACAGCTTCTGGTGTTCCCAGGCGGTCTCCTATCCAAGTACTAACCAGGCCCGACCCTGCTTAGCTTCTGAGATCTGAGGGGATCGGATGCCACAGGGTTACAGCTGCAGGCCTTTCCACTATATAAAGTATAATTTGTATTATAATGATAATTTATAAAGATAAAATAAAAATTGATGCATGAATATGCTGAGTTTATTGAGATAATATCACAATATAATTATGAACTCTTGGCATGCTGTCATTAAAATCCTGTCCAGTAGAGTATTGCTTCAAAAATCCTAGTGTAGAATGCATTCAAACTATACTGTTAAATGAAAAGAAAAGCAGAATATATGTAACTACAGAACTATATGGTATGGGCTATACACATACACACACACACACACACACGTATATATATATATATATATATATATAGAAAGAAGTCCATTGAAATGGTACTTCTCATTGTGTTTATGTGGACTAACTAGAAGTAATTCTATTTTTTTTCCCTTTTTAAAATGGCTTTTTTTTTTTTGACAGGATCTCACTGTGTAGCCCAGGCAGGCCTGGAACTTGCTATGTATCCCAGGCTGGCCTCAAACTTGGTTCAATCTTCTTGAATTAGCCTCCCAAGTGCTGGGATAACAGGCATGTGCCACCATGTCTGGTTTTTCTTCTTTTTAAAATGATAACCTAAATTTTATTTATTTATTTGTTTTGCAGTACTGGGGGTTGAACCCAGGGCCTCACTCATATGTTGCAAGCACTCTACCACTGTCCTGCACCCCTTGCTCCCATTTTTAAATTTTTTATCTTGAGACAGAGTCTCACTAAGTTGCACAGGCAGCTGTGGAGCCTTGCCCTGCCACTGGACTCGCTCCGGCTGTGAGTGGGAACCAGCCACCAAAGACCCACCATTTGGTGAGGGGGAGCTGAGGGCCTGAGAACCGCGTCGCCTGGAAAGGAGGCTTATGTCCACAGCTACCTTGCTAGTCCCTGGGGACAGCTTAGAGGTTTATGCCCACAGCAGCTCCTTGCTTCTTTCTTCCAGTGAAGTCGCCAACTCCAAGCGCTCAGCTCAACACAGCTCTTTATTGCTTCCTTTGTCCTGGTTGGTGGAACAGATCCTGACTACTCCATGCACAACCCTTATATTCCCTTTAGGGGCTAGCCAGGGACCAATTGGAGAGTGCCACTCCATATGGACCTTGGCCAATCAGGGGAGATATGCAAATTTGGGTTTGTAAAAAGAACCAATTGGGGGTAGTTCCTGAATGGTCCAATCAGGAGCCGTTTGGTGGTTTGGAAACAGCCAATCAGGTGCTGAGGGGTCTGAGGAGAGGAGTTGGATGCCAGCACTATCTTTGGAAGCTCAGTTCCCAGGAGTTCCCAGATGTAGGGCAAAGGTTACTGCCTGAGGAACAAGTCTCAGACCTCCAAGCTGGCCAGATAGACCCTGGGGCGAACTGCCTCTCTAGGCAATGCCTTACAGGCAGCCTCTGGCCTCAAACTTGCAATTCTTCTGCCTCTGCCTCCTGAGTTGCTGGGATTACAAGGATGTGCCACTGAGCCCAGCAACAATCTAAATTTTATACTTAGAATAAATGACCTTGAAAGAACCTTGGACTTAAGACCTATTATGCGTTATTTTGTGTTGGTCTTTATTTTTTTCCTCCTTAGATAGATCAGAATTAACAATGAAAATCATTGGGTCTTAGGTGTCTCCTTCTCTCCATGTGTGAACAGGTGCTACTTAGCTGTCTGTTTCAGTTGCTTCACAGATTGTCCCTTGTCCTTCACTTCACTTGGATGCTCCAAGTGCCCCAGGTCTACCCTTCCAACTAAGGATCTGTAGCTTTGAATGGGATGAAAAGATGGAGGAAGAAATTTTGTTATTGGGGTAGCCAGCCCAGCCCACAGAACTGTCCTAGAAGTAGGACTGTTAGTGGTTCCATCCTTGAGTGTCCTTGGCATGATGTCCAGTTTTGCCCTATGTCGTTGGGCCTATTGCCCATGATATGAGGCTGTCCCCAGGGTATCACATGTTGACATTCCAGACTGAGTGTTTCAATTTGCTTGGTTATGGGCAAAGTAAGAGACTATACACTGGTGGTATAGAAAAGGCATTTTTGGTGGTGGGAATGGCAGCTCTGTTTGCTGTCCAGGTGGGTGGGTAACCTACAGCTTCTCAGAGCTTCACTCCCTCATCCCTGAAGTATGGAATGGCTAATGTAAGGGTCTGAAATGCATCCTGAGAGTTAGATGAGGTCAAAGCTGAAAGGCACCAAGCACAATGCCCGGACTTTGCCAGATGAATTGAGCTTCATCATAGTTTATTCTCAATGCACAGGGAGGAGAAATGTGTGTGTGATCAGAGAACCCACTGCTGGATGAAGTTATTTTGATCTTTCCCCTCATTTAATTGTAAGAAGGTCTCTTGTATGTCTCCTTGATAAATTTAGTATTTATTTAGTACCAACTGTTCTGATTACTATTGCTGAATAACAATGACTCTAAGACTTGGTGGCTTAACACAACCATCATTACTATATTATTATTATTATTATTATTATTATTATCATCATCATCATCATCATCATCATCATCATCATCATCATCATCATCATCTTATGGTACTGGGGTGTTGAAGCCAGGCCTAGCACAGTGCTTCACCACTGAGCTGCACCACAGCTCACCCCCCCTCCCTTTTTATTTTATCTTGAGACACGGTCTAAGTTATACAGGCTGCCTCTGGCCTTGAACTTGTGATCCTTCTGCCTCCACCTCCCGATTTGCTGTTATTACAGGTGTGCATTATTGTACCTGGCTTTTTATTTTGCTCATATTTGGAGGTCAGGAATTTATGAGGGATGTGGCTAGACAGATCTTTCTTGGCACTTGTCCTGCAGTTGCAATCAGATGCCCACAGGACTGGAGTCAATTGAAGGCTTGATGGAGCTGACCCACCAAGCTGGCGTGCGTGCACGGGGATACCCGCTACCTGCTAGAGTACCTCCACCATCCCTTTCCAGCTTGACAGCTTTAGAGTGACTAGACTTCTTGCAAGGGGGACATCTTCCAGAGAGATCCAGGTGACAATGGCATGACCCTTTTGATGACTTATCCTCAGATTCTGTCCTTTCTTGGTTGAAGCCTTCCAGTCTTGTTCAGATTCAATGGTAGGGGAATGGATCTGCTTCAAACTGGAGGGAATCTCCAACATTTTGGGGGCTGTATTTAAAAACCATCACACCAACTAGGTGTCAGGCCCTGTGTTAAGTGTAGGAAGGATGAGACATTGTCACTTGTGCATGGAACTCCTATGTGATGGCCATAGCTGAACAGTTGCAATGCTGTCGGATAGATATTTCCAGAGTACACAGAAAACAAAATATGAGAGAACAAGTACATATTCCTGAAGGGGCTGGAAAATGGCTTCAGAGAGGTTTGGAAGGCTGCTCAGGGGTTTGTTAACTTGAGGAGAGTAGGAGAGTTCCAGGCCCGTGGGTCGAGCATTTAAAGATGAAATTGCCTTTGCATTTGCTGTTATGCAACAGCTGGAATTTTCCTTGAAGGAAATTATTTTTATTTGTAGCCAATCACTTGGGACTCTTTGTCCTCTTGAACAGGCTGTAGCTGGAGTTTACACAGTTCAGTGTCTATTGCAACATTTTCAGCTTAGGGTAGCAGGAATATGGCTAAAGTGGCCCAGAGGATACTTAGCTCACTACCCAGGACTGGCCTACAGCCATAGCTCTGTGGCATCTGATCCCGTCAGATCTCAGAAACTAAGCAGGGTCGGGCCTGGTTAATCCTTGGATGGGAGACCTCCTGGGAACACCAGGTGCTGTAGGCTTGGGAGAAAGACCCAGCAACCCACTCCCAAAACACAATCAGCCATGGAAAACCCTATGAACAGCAGGGAAGCACTGACAATAGTGTTTTGCCTGTTGTACGTAGGGTGGCCAAGAGTTGGACTCCCACTCAATGGCACCTAACAACAACAACCATAACAACCCAGGACTGGAGGGGGGCAGAGTTGTTACTTCTGTGAGTCCACACATTATTGAGGTCCAAGTTCTTTGCATCTTTTTTCTCTGCTTGCCTCTATGTATTTGGTTAGCTCCCCTTCCAAAGTGGCTGCACGTTGAGGCTTACGTCTTCAGATGCCAATATCCAGAGTCAGAAAGAGGGGCACTCTTTTCCTGGTGCCTCTTTTGAAGTGCCAGGAAGGCCAGAATTGGGTGACAGGCCACCCCACGGAGCCATGGTGTGGCCACAGAGGTATCAGTTGAATGAAACAGAAGGAAGGTGGTGGACTGGCCTTGGGTACCTGTGTAAGTGCCAAAGCAGAGTCCCCCACATGGTGGGAGGCCAGCACCTCTTTGGGTCTGACTTCTACTGTCCAGGGTCAGATGCTTTACAGCCTAGATGTCTTTGAAGTTTCTTATGCCTTTGGTGTACTGATTATCAGTGAAATCCTTTCTCCTCCACTTTTCCCCATAACCACATGCAGGTGGGACCTATTAATAAGGCTGTTTATCTTACGAGCACAATGTGTTTTGCTTAAGAGTACACTCCTGCTTTCGAAATTCAGTTGCCTATAGGGCCTCTGGGCTGAGCCAGGTTAGAGGAAGGCTATTGAGCAGAGCAGGTTGGGTGGTTTGTAGTATTTTCTTAGGCTCCTGCCTCCTCACAAACTCCCTGCAGAATAATTACTTGAAGGAACATCTTACCCAACAGCCAGGAAGCAGAGCTATGAAAGACTGCCAGAGATGAAGATTTATTTCTCACCTGTGTGTTTTTTTAGAATCTCACAGGGTCAAGGAATAAATAGCTCCCAATCACTTGCAGAGAGAACATAGGATCCAGGGGAACCAGACTGAGCATTTTGGTCTATGGATAAATCTAGTTCCCTGCAGCGAATGTTGTCCAAACAAACCGATTTCTGAAGAACTATGCCCATGAAAGGACTAAGGTTCCTCTGTTCTTTATCTTTCCTCTAGCACTTTGTCTCTTCAGTCAGCTTCACTTCTGTACCTTCTCCCTACTTTTGCATCATTCTCTGTTCTCAGGAAAATATGTGTGGCGCAATGATCAAGGTTGCGTTTTGGATTTGGCAGGTGCCTTTATGTCTGTAGAAGCTGCTTTTGGAGCCTTTGCTACTACGTCTTGCCTACGAGCTTTCAGTAGAATGTGATTGCTGCACTCGTTAGCATGGGATTTTCTTTTCTTTTTTAAAAAGTTTTTTTCTGCTATTTTTATTAATAATTTTTTAGTTAGCATACAAAATAATAGGGATCCTTTAGATATTTCCATACATGCATACCATTGTACATTATCATAGTTTCTGCCCTTTCACATCTTCCCCTTTTCTCCCCACAAATCATACCCTTTCTACTTTCATAACGTACAGATATAGACATACATACATAGATATTTAATTTAGAGTCCACATCTGAGAGAAAACATGATATTTGTCTTTCTGAGCCTGACTTATTTTGCTGGACATGCTGATCTCCAGTTCCACCCATTTTCCTGCAAATGACATAATTTCATTCTTCTTTATGGCCCAATACAACTCCATGGTGTGTATATACCACATTTTCTGTGTCTATTCATCTGATGATGAACATCTAGGCTAATTCTGTATCATAGCTATTATGGACCTGTTGTTGTTAGGTGCCATTGAGTTGGATCCAACTCATAGCAACCCTCATAGGGGTTTCAATGGCTGATTGTTTTGGGATTGCTTCAGGAGTGGATTCCCACATCCTTTTCCCATTTTTGCGGTGCTGGGGATCAAACCAGGGTTCTTAGAGAGTGTGGAGCAGCATTCTACCCACTGAGCTAAACCCTAGCTGTTGTTGTTAGGGGCCATCGAGTCAGAGTCCCACTTATAGTGACCATATGTACAATAGGTGATACACTATTGTAAGGGCTTCTCTGCTATTCATAGAGTTTTCAATGGCATATTGATTTTTGGGAGTGGGTTGTCAGGTCCTTCTCCCAAGCCTATAGTATCTGGTGTTCCCAGGTGGTCTCCCATCCAAGTACTAACCAGGCCCAACCCTGCTTAGCTTCTGAGATCTGATGGAATTGGACACCACAGTGCTAGGGCTGCAGGCAAAATGGGTGAAACTTGTTGTTGTTAGGTGACATTGAGTCATGTCTAATTCATAGCAACCTTTACAGGGTTTTCAATGGCTGATTGTTTTGGGATTGCCTTAGGAGTGGATTGTCACGTCCTTCTCCCATTTTTGCGGTGCTGGGAATTGAACTTGGGACTTCAGAGACTGCAGAATGGCGCTCTACCAACTGAGCTAAATCCCAGTCCTGATTCTATTATGAATTGTTGTTGTTGTTAGGTGCCATCAAGTCGGTATCCGACTCATAGCGACCCTACATACAACAGAGGAAACACTATTGTCAGTGCTTCTCTGCGGTTCATAGGGTTTTCAATGGCAGATTGATTATTGGGAGCGGGTTGCCAGGTCCTTCTCCCAAGCTTGCAGTATCTGGTGTTCCCAGGCGGTCTTCTATCCAAGTGCTAACCAGGCCCGACCCTGCTTAGCTTCTGAGATCTGACAGGATTAGATGCCATAGGGCTATGGCTGCAGGCCTATTATGAATAGTGCTACAATAAACATAGATGTGCAGGTATAGATGTGCAGCACATAGATGTGCTGATTTAGATTCCTGCTGATATATGCCAAGGAATGGGATAGCTACATCATACGGTAGTTCTATGTTTAATTTTGTGGGAACCTCCAAGGTAGTATGGGATTTTCTATGAGCAGATTTTCCTTGTCCTACCCAACGTAAACCAGGTCTGCCTAAGTTAGTTACACATTTGCTTCCACCTCATCCTGGAGTCTCTGCCTAAATCAGTACCTGCTGTGTGTGGGGAGAATCCTTCCTTCCAGTGTGTTGGTTTTAGGAAGTTCTACTATTTTGGGGGGTAAAAAGGAAGTACTTATATGGTTGTCCTTATTATTGGTCATTTTGTTTCCCATTGGGGTCCATGTGGTCTCTGAGTTCCTGCTTTAAAAAATATGTCAATCTCTATATCCACTTGCACTTTATCTCTCCATTTTGTGATCTCTTCTGTCTTGTCATTCAGTCTGAAAATAAATAGAATAGAAAGACTCACCTTATGTTTTATCTGTCAAAAATCTGAAAAGGTTCAGTTACTATTAGGATTCTATTCGAGTTTGGTTGCCTTGTGGTAAAAAATACCAAGGTTCCTGCTGGAAGGTAGTCTATTGAAATTACACATATACAAATTTTTGATTAGGTAAAAAACGCAGACATAACTAAATGGAGTGAATCCTAACATATAATTCATAATTACAGAATAAGAAATGTGAGCCTGATTCTTAAATCCCTCAAGTGAGTGATAAAAACTGTACCTGGAAAATTTTTTCTAAGTTTGGATTCTATGCTAATGGTTACTACAGGGAATAGACACTTTGCTTAAGAATAAAAGTGACCAGAATAAGGATGGGAAATAGTTTGATCTGTGTTACATTGTTAATGTGCTGGAGGACAGTGAGAGAAGAGACCAGATGGGCAAGGTCGGAGTAGAATAATAATATGAGCTACCATTTAGAGTGTGCCTTTTATGTACCAGGCTCTGGAATAAACCCGCACCCCCCCCTTTCCTAAAAAATCATTTCAACAGCTAGTAAAAACTAACCCAATCAACCTGGCTCGTGCTAGTTGGAAATTATTATCTTATATAACCAGAAGTATGGAAGTAGAGCATATTCCACGCTGGCTGACACACAGTTTTAAGGATTCAGATTCTTTCCATTTTTCTGCCCTGCTTCCCTTGAGGATGTTGGCAGTGATGACCTCAGAGTTACAAGGTGGCTGCCGCATTCCAGGCATCTTCCCAAATCTTCTGGCCCTTTTCATGGGTGAAATTAAGCTGAATGCCCATTCCTAAGCCAATTGTGGGCAAGAGTAATGGGATTACCACAGTTGACTTAAAGGCATCAGGTTACCTCATCCATGAGGGTGGAAATCACTTCATCTTTCTCTGGAGATGGCCATGTGGAGGAGTGTGAATGCTTGAATAAAATTAGGGTTATAAAAAAGAAAGAAGAGAAATGGAGATGGATGTTGGGTTGTTGTTAGGTGCCGTCAAGTCGGTATCTGACTAATAGTCATGACCCTCATAGGGTTTTCAATGGTTGACTGTTTCGAGATTGCCTTGGGAGTGGATTGCCAGGCCCTTCTCTCATTTTTCCGGTGCTGGGAATTGAACTCGGGACCTCAGAGACTGCAGCACAGCGCTCTACCAACTGAGCTAAATCCCAACCCTGGTGAATGTTGGGTAGGGAACCAATATTCTGCTATATCCTGTCTATATCCACCTCTGCCCCATCTCCATCTCTATATATTTACTCTAAGCCTCACAGCCAATGTGCAAAATAAATATAAAAGTCATGGCTTATTGATGAGACTCATTTCATTACTACATATTGTATCACATTGCTTTTAAGTCCTGCAACCTGTTCTTCCAAACAGAATCTTGCACCTAATTACAGCACATAAAATCACAAAACACCTATGTTCAGGTTCAAATTAGGCCATTCCAATTATGCAATTCATTTTTAGAAAACTCAGTGAAGCTGTCTTGATGACCACAACCTCATGAAAATACAAGTATGGATGATGTTTGTGTCATCATATGCACCTTCAAATCCAGCAAAAGACCAGCGTTGACCTGCACTGTTTCCTAACCAGTGTCTCGAGAAGTTTAGACTGACGCAGAGAGATGACGCAGTAGCTTTATCTGGAAGGCGTCACACAAATACTGATGGCCTGCACGGTCCGCTGTGTTGGGGGTTTCACTGTGTTAAGCGTTCGGTACATGATGTGGAGGGTGTTCCTCCCCCATGTCTTCTATAGCAGTCATCTCCCCTGGCATAGCGCTCCCAGCTGCTCCCAGCTCCTCCTGTGACTTTGGCCTTGACTTAGAGAGGAGGCCTTGGAGATGCCTTGGTCAGTCCCCTGTGCGCTCTGCTCCACTCTGCTCTTTGTCTGGTAAGCTCTGTTCCCTGGCGGGTAGAGCCAGCTCTCCCCAGCACTGCAGTGACCGAGGGTAAGTTGGCTCAGTGCTAGGTCAGGACAGGGGAAGCCCCTAGTGCATAAATAAAAGCCACATTTAAAAAATATTAGCTTTGTTGATTAAATTGTTCTTCTAGTCTTCAGTTAAGCTGCTACTTTATATTGTTTTTCAATCATTTTGTCATTAATGGTGTAATAAAGTTCCTATTTATTCCCCCTGCCCTGCCATAAATATGGTATATTTTTCTTTGACAACATCAAATTGAAACTAAAAGTCGTATAGTGACAGTTTTATACTTCAAATATAAAGTACAAATGTACAAGCCATATGTTGTGTTAATATTTTGACGCGCTTGTCTCCAATCTCTCCTTTTAAATAAAGCTTTACAAATATGGATTAAAATCCCATATCCCATCCCACTCTCCCCAGAAGCACATACTATCCTAAAGATGGTATGAATTGGACTCTTGAATGGTTTTGCACTTTTAATGCATACACATATACATAAATTACATTTGTGTGTGTGTGTGTGTGTGTGTGTGTGTGTGTGTGTGTGTGTGTGTTACAGTGCTGAGGATGGGACCCAGGGCCTTGCACATGCTAGGCAAGTGCTCTATCACTGAACTACATCTCTAGTTCTTATCGTTTGAATGTTTTGTTCAATATTTGGTATTGTTTTGTATGGATTTTTAAATGTTTTACAAATGATATTATGCCTATCCCTTTATAAATATCTTTATAAAATCAGCAATTTGCTTAACATTGATGTGGTTAAAAAATTTAAAGTGCCCATAGTATTCCACTATGTGAATAAGCCACAGTTTATTATCTGCCCCACTATTGATGAAAAAATCAGTAGTTTCAACATTTCCATGAGCACACTCAGTGATGCAGTGAATGTCTTTGGACACATTCCCTCATGCACATGTTCAAGAGGTTCTCTAAAGTAGTTGCCTAGTGGTGGAATGGTTGATGTATAGAGTATGTTGTTGTTGTTAGGTGCTGTTAAGTTGGGTCTGACTCATGACCACCCTGTGCACAGCAGATGGAACACTCTGCAACACAGCCACCCCCAGCACTATGTCAGAGCTTCTCTGCTATTCATAGGGTTTTCGATGGTTGGTTGTTTTAGGAGTGGGCTGCCAAGTCCTTCTCCCAAGTGTGGAGTTTAATCATTTTCAAATTCACCAAATATTGCCAAGTTGCTCTTCAAAGTGGTTGAACCAAGTTACTAGCCCTCAGAAAATGAGCAGGAGTTTCTGATTTCCTGTAGTCTCACCAGCAGTTACATTAGACTTACTAGCCTGATGAGCTTAAAAAAGAAGTTCATGGTTTTCATCTGCACATCTGATTGCTGAGGACACATTTTTTTCCCCATAGCTATTGAAAAATTGGGCTACTTTCCCCCCAGTTACCTTTTCTTATTTTTTGACCATTTTTTCCTCCTGTGTTATGCCTTTTCTGTTTTGATTTGAGATCTAAAAATATCTTGAATATTCATCCTTTTGCCTAGAAAATGTTTTCTCTGAGTCTATAGCTATCTTTTTATTTTATTATATCTTTGCTAGGACATCTTTAAATTTTTAATGTGATCAAAACTGTCAATCTTGTCTTTTTTTGGTCTTTGTTTAGAAAGTCTCCTCTAATATGTTGTAAATTTATATTGCTATAATTTTTTTTCTAAAGGCCTTGAGGCTTTCTTAGTCATTTTTAGATTTTAATCCACAGGGTATTTATTTTTATGATTTATATGTATGAAGTAGGTGTCTAATTTTATTTTTCCTGTGTGTAGTGCTAATTAAGATAGCACAGTTATCAGTTCTTTCTCTTCATTTGTTATGCACCTCCAGTATATACCCAGGAATTATATGCATCTAGGTTTGTTTCTAGATTTTATTTGGTTACAGTGATCTGTTTACTATTTCTTCACTCATAACACATACTTTACAAAAGTTTTATAAATCTTAGTGATTGGTAGGTGAGGACACCTAGGTCTTTCCCCTCAAAGTTACCTCATTATTCCTATGCATTTGCCTTCAAGAATTTCAGAACTACTTGGTGACAAAATCTGCGAAAATTCTGCTGTTATCCATGTTTTCCCCCCATTATTCCTAATTCGTACTATGTGGTTTGGGCCTTTATTTTCCCAGAAATTTGTCCATTTTATTAGTCTTTCTAAGGAATCTGTTTTTCATTCTGTTGCATCTTTCTAATTTTTATTGTAGTTTCTTTTTTTAGTCATGAATTGGCAGTGCTTAAAAAATTTTTTTTATCGCATTTTGATCAGCACACATGTCCTGTAGGATGAAGATTTTTTTGAGACTTTTTAGTTCAAAATATAGCTTAGTGCATTGAATATCTTTATAAATATTCCAAATGTGATCGACAGAATGTTCTCGCTCTAATTGTTGTATGCAGGGTATATATGACCTTTGAATCAATTACTAAGAAATGTAAGTTAAAACTCTGTACTAAACTATATGGGCTTCTAGTAAATCCATTCCCATTTATTTTGTTTATTTTGATGCTGTGATGGTAGGTGCATAAAGGATCAAATTGTTGTATCTTCTTAGTGAATTGTTCCTTTCATTATTAGGGAATAACCTTCTTCATCTTTAATAATTCCTATCCCCCATCCCTTAAAGTTAATTTTGCTGGTGGTTATATAGATTTTTCTGTTGTTATTGTTAACAGTTTTCAGATATCCTCCCTATAATTTTACTCTCAATTTTTCTGTTACTATGTTTAATGTGGGTCTCTGATTCACAACATATAACTAGGTTTTCAAAATACAATCTACAAGTCTCTGTATTTTATTTGAAAATTTTAGTTTCTTTATATCGATTATGATTGCATTATACTGTATTTCATCAAATCTAAAATACTATTAATCATAAAATGAACAATCCTTTTGTTGTAGTTGTTGTTGCTAGATGTCAAGTCTGACTCATAGCGACCCTCATAGGGTTTTCAATGGTTGTTTAGGGATTGCTTCAGGAATGGACTGCCACATCTTTCTCCCGTTTTTGTGGTGCTGGGGATTGAACCCAGGGCCTCCAAGAATGTAGAGCAGCATTCTGCCAGCTGAACTAAACCCTAGCCCCTCACCATCCTTTTGTGTCCCACTAATAAAGCAAAATGTTTACAATTTAACAGTAATACAATTTGGGGACTAAACTGCTTATTTTGAACTTTTTAAAATAAATCTTTTGGGATTAATTGCAATATTTAAAAAAATCTAACTAGGCACAGTGGCATACACCTGTAATCCCAGTGATTTTGGAGGCTGAGGCAGGAGGCTCATGAATTTGAGGCCAGAAGCAGCCTGTGCAACTTAGTGAGACTCTATCTCAAAATAGAAAATAAAAAAGGGGCTGGTGTTGCAGCTCAGTGATAGAGCACTTGTCCACTATGTGCAAGGCCCTAGGTTCAAGCCCTCAGTACTTAAAAATGTCTTATGCATGCACACAAATGTAATACATTAATAATGCTATTTCTCTGAATTGTTGCGTTCAGAATCTAATTGTTGGGAATTGATTTTTGACTCAGGACCATTGGTGTTCGTGCTTTTGCTGGCCCTACCACTCTACATGCTAGCAGGAGCATTTCTCAAAAGAACAAAAAACCAGTAGAATTTGCTCATAAGCTGACTTTAAAGTTGTGAAAGGAACCTCTTTTTGAGTCCAGTTTTGGGAATGCTGTTAAACTTGTTTGACTCATCACCTTATTACTGTCTCTTCACAACTGTTTCATTCTTAAAAAATTAAAGTACTGCTCTATCATTGTTTTCAGGATTTTCTTCTGAGATGCCAACACCCATTTAGCAAGTTTTGACACTGGCACTTTGGGTGTTCATGTGCTCATAGTCACTGACTTCCATGCCATAATTGCTGCATGATCAGTAGTGATTTTAATATACCAACCACTGAAATACATAGTCTCATTTCAGAGTAGCCTACAGACATATACTGTGGCATTGGATCCTGTCAGATCTTGGAAGCTAAGCAGGGTTGGACCTGCCTAGTACTTGGGTGGGAGACCGCCTGGGAACACCAGGTGCTGTAGGCTTGGGAGAAGGACCCGGCAGCCCACTTCCAAAACACAATTAGCCACCGAAAACCCTATGAATATCAGAGAAGCACTGACAATAGTGTTTTGTCTGTTGTACAAAGGGTAGCTATGAGTTGGACACTGACTCAACTGCACCTAACAACAACAACAACAATTTCAGAGTTTAAAAATATGAACAAATATGCACTTTAGAATTGATGAGATACTTTTATACTTTATTTACATATAACATATAAAGGTCATTTTTATGTTTTACTCTTCTTTCTCTTTGAGATACCTTTGTTTCTGAAATTGTTTCCCCTCCTTTCCTACCTTTTATTAGATGATCAGTTTTCTTTAGTCTTCTTTACTGAAATGGAAGTTGCCCACTTTATTTTTGTTCTTTTCAGTAGGTTTTAGGTTTTTAGCAAGCATATTTAATTTGACCAACTTTACTTGCCAGTGTCTCTACTTGCCTCTTTAATAATTCTCCAAATGGATGGCTTTGCTGCTTCTCACTCCTCATCTTGTTATTATTTTATAATTCCAACTTGTTTTTCATCATCCAACTTGGTTATCATCTTTATTATTGTTATGAATTTTTATGATCAGTATTTACTCAGATTTATCCAGACCTCTGCCAAGGTCTTTCCTTGACTTTGTTCCTTATTGTTCACTTCTTCCTTCTGGGTTCATTTTCCTTCTTCAGACACATCCATTAGCTTGAAAATGTCTGCTCTATGCTCTTGCTTTTGCAGTTGGGATTTAGCTCAGTTGGTAGGGCACTGCTCTGTAGTCTCTGAAGTCCCGGGTTTGAATCCCAGCACCACAAAAATGAGAGAAGGATGTGGTAATCTACTCGTGAGGCAATCCCCAAACTATCAGGCATTGAAAACCCTATGAGGGTCTCTATGAGTCAGACACGACTTGACGGCACCTAACAACACAACAGGCTCTTGCTTTTAAATGATAGCCTAAATGGATATAAACTTCCTGCCTGGGGGAAGGAGAGAGAGAAGGGCTATATGGTTTCTGGTGATGGATGTGTGGTATAAATCGAGTTCTAAACCTGCCCATATCCTCAGTTTTAAAAATAAGGTCACAATGCACAATAATATTCATGTATGAAGATGTCATAGGGAAGCCCACCATTTGGTAAGCTAACTAAAAAAACTAATAGGAAATGAGCTCATTATTGCTGCTCCTTATTTAGGTTATTTGCAGGGATTTCCCATTCCCTGTACACTGGCATAGAAATCTCTCCAGGGCTCTGTCCTAATCCCATGTCAGCCCCCTTGCTGTGGGGAAGGGGCTACTCCCTTGCCGCCCTCCCTGCTCAGCCCTCTGGCTTTTAGCTCCTCCTGTATGGCTGGCTTTTGGCCATTTCTCTGTCTTGTGAGTTCACGTCCATACGAAATTCTTATCTTGCATTTTTTAGTGTTTAATGGATTCTTTTGTATTGCCCTATTCTGTCTTTCTGTGGACCTTCTGAAAACACTGTGCTTTTCTTTTCACAAATGTGTTTTATAAACATTTAAATATTTAAAATAGTTAAGACTATATTCATATTGAAAATAGTTAAGACTATATGAAAGAGTGAAGTGATAGTGAATTTTTTCAATTTCTGGTTCCATGAAATCTTGGCTATCTGTAAAATCTGATTTTTAAAGCAATGTTCTCTTGTGTAGCTTTGAAACCCACAGTTAAGAGACTGCTTAGGCATGCAGAGGCAGACCATCCGCAGAGGTCTCGTCTGCCGGCTTGCCAGCCCTTTATAGGTTCATACCTGAAGTATCAGAGGTTACTCCCCATGGCAGATCCCAGGTTGTCACCTCCCTGGTAGTTGATGTGAGGCTAGGCAAAAAAAGTTATCCAGGGAAGAGCAGAGTAGTTGTTCATATACAAAGAAGAGAGAGCATTTTCCTATTTGTCTATTGACAGGTTACATTTCTTTTTCATTCATATAGAAGAGAATTGCCTGATAATTTTTCTAGGATACAAAAGGAAATGAAAATTTCTAGAAAGTGAAAATTCTCATAGCTTGTTGGTATAAATATAAAAGTGTGTAGCCGGTTTGACTCTGTCTCTTTTAGTCAGTTTAGCTCTGTAATAGTTGACTTTCCAACTTAGTAGTTTAGACAAAATACACATAGTTTCTTATGTTTTTGTGAATTGGCTGGGCAGTTCTGATCTGGGCCGGCTCAAGTGAGGCTGGGTGGCCCAGGATGGCTTTGTTCCCTTATCTGAGGGGTTGGCAGACTGGTTGGTGTGGGGATCTTGGTTGACATCCTGCCTCTGCTCCACGTGGGCTCTCTTCCTCCAGGAGGCTGGCCCAGGCTTCTTCACACTGTGGTCTCAGCCTCCTGAGAGCAGCAGGAGAAGGTGTGTTCCAAGGGCCAAACCAAGCCTGAAGACTGCATTTCTTGATGGATAACATGAAAATCACATGGCTAAGAGTATGCATGTAGGGGTGGAGATCATTTTTTACCATCATCATCTAATATAGTAGATAATAAATTCTTTTTGATGGGTATGTTAGTGAATCACTTGCTTATATGACATATTGTACTTTAGACATATACTGGGAAGTTTATGTCAACGTCTCTTTACAGTAGAAGAGAACTGGAAACTGCTGTAATGTTGAGGAGTGGTAGTACCACCAACAAAAAAAATATGTGCTATTGAATACCATGGGGCTGGGGTTTAGCTCAGTTGGTAAAGTGCTGCTTTGTGTTCTCTGAGGCCCTGGGTTCAATCCTCAGCATTGCAAAAATGGGAGAAGAACCTGGTAGCCCACTCCTGAAACAATCAGCCATCAAAAACCCTGTGAATAGCAGAGAAGCACCAGGCATGGCACAGTGTTGGATAGTGTTTCATTCTCTTGTACTATGAGTCGCTATGAGTCAGACCTGACTTGATGGCACCTAACAACAGCAGCAACAACAACATTGAATACCATAAAACAGTTAAGGGAATGAGTGAATAAATATGACCTGAAAAGACATTTTTTTAAAAATGAAAAAAGCCAATCAGTAAACTATATACATCTTATACCTTCCAACACACACACACACACACACACACACCCCTAAATTCCTACATGTTCACATATTATGTCACAGATATGCCTAACAAAATGTTCAAAAGTGTACACAACAGCTTGGAAACAGCAGTTACTTCTGTGGAGGGGAGTGGATTGAGTGACAGTCAATAGGAAATTTGGTCTCATTTTGGTGGGTGTCACTTGTATTTTTTACCAAAACAAATGCATTCATGTATTTTTTATTTAAAAAGAAATAAAATACAAACTTACAAAGTGTGATCAAAAACCACAGTGAATGCTGTTACTGAGTACTATCCAGCGGAAAGGTAGGGATCTTTAATATGCAAAGTGGCATGTGGTGTGGTGAACCTTATTAATGGTGTGTGACAAGCTACAACTTATTGGTGCCGTCAGTCAGGTGTGAGCTGTGGTTGACAGAAAGTGTATTTTAAAGTGGCCCTACAGCATTGATTAAGAACAACACTCTGGTACAGCGATTTCTATTAAATAAACATTATGGTGTGTCCTCATCCACCTAATTCACTGAATCTGGAACTGTGCAACCTCTCGATCTTCTCCAAAGTCAACCATGATGGAGGCAACCACAACAGTGCAACTAAATACACTCATTAAAGAGGAGTTCCAGAACTAATTCAGAAAATGGCAAGAATGATGGAATAAGTTTGTTTGAAGCTGGGGGGAGTATTGTGAGGGAGATTAATGGCAATATGTCCTTTATTATAATGTTTTTTTAAATGTAAGCATTCACCATATTTTTGGATTACATCTCTTAAAAAAGGGAAGAACTTAGTGTGATTCTCATGCACTGGATTTTAATCTTCCCATTCAACTAACAAGTTATGGCATTGCATTTGTGCCTTCTCTTCCTTATTCATTTCCTTGCAGTCACATGTACTCCTTGTTTGGAGTTTTCAAAGTTTAGTAAACTTGACCCGAGTAAGGCCAATATTCTGGAATATATCCCCTTAAAAATACATCATTTAGCCTAGTCATTATGGTGCCCAAATGGCCAACCAGTCTAATTCCTACTTGGGTTGTTTTGGGGTCTTGACTGCAAAGACCATGCGAAATGTTATAGTATCATTTTTCCTAAATCATTTCAACATAGTCTGAAGTTAGTTGGTAATTACTCTTTTGTGAAACATTCAGAATCTACTGAATTGTAATCTTGAGGCTAACACAAATGCAGATTAAGTTGTTGCCATTTCCTGTTCATTTCGGCTCAAATCTTTATCTTTTATAATTTTGGATGTTTCCACCGTGAGTAGATAAAGTTAACCACTCTCTGCAGGGACTGACTGACCATTGAACTACTATCTATCTCTATCAACATTTTGTGTTTTTGTGGGAAAAGAGTAATGACAGACAAAATACTGAATTTATCACTTTGGCATGGGCATATAACTTACAGAAAACAAGGCAAAAAATGCTTCACTTTATTGGTCAATTAGAATAGAAACAGAAATGAAAAGTAAAATCTCATAACAGTTATAACTATGTATATAAGAAACCACTGAATATTAGTGATAATTACATGATATTTTCTCCTATTGGCTCTTTATATCTGTGCCTAATAATATGCTAACATAAAGTATTAATTTATTACTTTGTAGGGAAAAATTTAAAACTGCTGTGACAAAATACAAAAGTTTTATGTAAAAATGTTTGAAACACATAAATGTCCTTTTTCAAGTGTCATCTTGCAGGTTTGAAAATGTTTATATTCTTCTTTCCAACTCTGCTTTTTGATATATTTATATATGAATAGTTTTATTGTAGAACAAATATACACACACCCCATTATTGATTAGATTTCTGAGAAGGACAGAAGGACCGATTTCCCACAAGAATAAAACAGGTGTGCGCTGCTTGTATGCTGCTCTTTTAAGCTATGGATTATGTCATTGTTTTGCATTTATTTGGAAGGACTGCCCTCTCTGAGGAAATGCTAGCCTCTTAGATTTTTAATTCGATATCCCAGCACCAATGGTAGTAATTGGATATGGGCACACCTATGAACATTGAGAGTCTTTCCATTAAATATGGATGTGGGCATGTCAGTGATTTTCAGAAGCTTCTGGATTCAGAGGTGTGTGTGTGTGTGTGTGTGTGTGTGTGTGTGTGTGTATCTGCACGTGTGTGCTTTCATGTGCATACATGATTGTGTGTGTTCCTTTTCAGGTGATAGTTTTTAGAGCAGGGTGTACCCTTTGTAGGTGTTGTATTAATTGGGTGAAATCATATTGCAACCACTGCAGATATAAAATATTTTACTGTTAACACTTAAATGTTTCTTCAGATTTGGTGGACAATATATTACACCAGATAAAATACTTGGGTAAAATTCAGAAAACTATTAAACTATTTTGCAAATCAGTGACAAATGAATGTTACTTATTGGGAGCAGCAGAAAATAAAGCGTTTGGCCTGGCAAAGAATATTCTGGACAAATTATATCAAGAAAACAGAATTTGTCAAATTGTTTGTCACATGTCAATGAAATATTAATATATCCATAATACCTTCCTTATTAATGAAATCATTTACTGTTAAATATTTGGGTGTTATACTGGGGCTTTTATAAATATTTGGCTTTGAGTTCAATTTCCTAAAAGGGTGATTTTGCACTTTTGTGAATGTGGTTTACCTGCAGCCACATTTTTAGTCCAACTAAATGAACACATGTGGGCTGGGGTTTAGCTCAGTTGGTAGAGCGCCTGCTCTGCACTCTCTGAGGACCCAGGTTTGATCCCCAGCCCTGCAAAAAAAAAAAAATTGGGAGAAGGATGTGTCAGTCTACTCTTGAAAACAATCCTGAAACAGCCATTGAAAACCTTATGAGAGTCGCTATGAATTGGATCTAACTCAAAGGCAACTAACAACAACAACAAATGAACACAGTTCAAGTTTAAGTCTATTCTATCAGTGAATGTTTCAATTAATAATGCCATGCGATGGATTCAAGAGGGTATTTATTCTAGAGGGGTACAATTTTTTGTTCAGTAAAGATGCTTTAACTGTTTGATTTTGATAGATACTACCTTCATATTTAGAAGGCTATTTCATCTAATAATATGGTATTGAAAGAGTATAGATTCATGCAGGTAGGGATGTTGATTATGACTTCTCTGAACTCCTTTTGTGATCTTATATACTGTGTTATTGACACACACAGATCTTTATGTGATGATAACTGGCAGCTTTCTCTAATTCTCCTCACTTCTATTTACCTCCTCCTGGGTTTATTTACTATGGTGCATTGCTGCTAATTAGCTTTGGGGAAAGCAGAGGGAGATTTCTATACATCCTCTAGCTGTGGCCCCATGAAGAGATTGTCTCCATAGCTGAGAAGATTTTCCTCTTTTACTCATTACCTACAGTAAACAGAGCTTGTCCCTTCCGTGACCATCTGCTGCGTTCACAGCTGCTAGTGAGGAACTGACCAATTTGCCAAATTAATTTTCTCCCCTTCAAGGTAGATGGCGGTAGGAAACGTCTAGGTGCATGTGCTTTTCACTAGATGACTTCTTTAAGACATGCTTTCCAAGGTAGACAAATTGAAGATGAAAAAGGGTCACCTTTCCTGCCTCTTGTGACTGAGTCTTATAGTTTATTAAAAGCTGTGTTCCTGTGGTAACATTATCACAGAAATGCTCTTAAAGATGTTTGAGTCATTTTGAATTCATTTAGAACAAGAAATGTTGATTTGTTTGCCCTTGAGTTTTCCTCTGGTTACCGACTGTAACAAGGAAGACAAAGGCTCTGAAAATGTCTTTTTACTTACAGGAATTTCTAGAAGGACCAGCCTTGGTGGCTGCCATGTTCTCTTCCTGCCCTGGAGCTCCCTTGCTGACTAGATGGAATACCAACAATTGTAAGGCAGAGGCCTTACAACATTCGCCCTGAGGACACCCAGAAACGTCATAGTGATGATGTCCAGGAGTCAGGGAGGAGGGGTTGAGATTGTGTCTAGGTGAGCTGGCCGGAAAGGTTAATACACTCTTGTTCATGAGGTCTCTCTGGTAGAGCAAGTATAGAAATATTTACTCAGATCGATTTCCATATACAGTATCAGGAAATATGGAAAAGAAGGCTTCAAATTTCACTTCTGATGAAATTCTATGCTGTCTAAATTCAGTTAATTGTAAGGTACTTAGTATGGAAGAATAAAGATATGCTAATCTTATTAAAATATGCCTTGTTAAATTTAGCTATAAATTCCATTAAGAGACTCCTACTTTATATACATTTTTCCAAGTTCAGAATATCTAGAAAGTAAACCACCCACTGTGCAGGATACAGACTTAGTAATTTGGAAAGGTGAAGAGTTTAATTATAACTCTATCTTCTGGGGAAAAAGTAAAATAAGGCTGGATTCTTAATTTTTTTGTTTGTTTGCAATAAACCAATTGACAGGCTCTCACACTGTTAACAATTTTATTATTCTGACAAGAAGTAAAGCTTTTAACATCTTCTCTGTTGCATTTGAAGTTGTTTTTAATATATAAAAGTGAGGGAAAGAGCCTTAACTAAAGGTAGAGTTCAATGCTGTTTAGACAGATTCAACCGCTTTTTAATTTTCCAGATAACTAAAGAGCATAGGATTTTGAATTTGTGGCTTAAGGCCCAATTAGAGATTTAGACACCAAGGGTTTCAGTTCTAGTTTTTTTTTGCCCATGTTGTCATGTGACTTTGTACTTATTATGGAGCCTAGCACTGCCTCAGTTTCTTTATATGTAATCTGGGGTAAAACAGTGACACGTTTAAAAAGAGCTTTTATTTTTATTCTTACAGAATATCTATCCTTTATAGAATATTTATAAATATTCATATATTGTTATTGGGTGCCATGGAGTCGCATCTAACTCATAGTGACTCTCTTAGGGTTTTCAATGGCGGATTGTTTCGGGACTGTTTTTGGGAGTGGACTGCCACATCCTTCTCCCAATTTTGTGGTGCTGGGGATCTAACCTGGGTCCTCAGAGAGTGCAGAGCAGGCACTCTATCTGCTGAGCTAAACCCCAGCCTGTGATTCATACACAGCATTTATAAAATTTGGATTCATATAAATATATGCAATTATTTATTAATACATGTGGGCTGATGTTTAGCTCAGTTGGCAGAGTGCTGCTCCACCCTGAGGACCAGTGTTCCATCCCCAGCGACGTGAAAATGGGAGAAGGACATGAAAATTCATTGCCCAAACAATCCCCAAACAATCAACCATTGAAAACCTTAGGAGGATCACCGTGAGTTGGACCCAGCTTGATGGCACCTAACAACAACAATTTATACACATACATGATATCATCCCTAATCCAATCCCTCAGAGATCAACTATCCCATTTTAGATCGCAGAGCCTCTTTGCCATTCTTCCGCATGTGCCTACATGTATTCATGCATCTAACCATTTTTTAACAAATACTAGCTTACGTGATCCCTATTTTTTTTTATAAGTTGTATATCCAACTGGGCTGTGGTTCAGCTCAGTTGGTAGAGTGCTTGCTCTGTGCACTCTGAGGCACTGGGTTTGATCACTAGCGCCACAAAAATGGGCAAAGGACCTCGCATCTCACTCTTGAACAACCAGCCATTGAAAACTCTATGGATAGCAGAGAAGCTCTGACACGGTGCCAGGCAGGGCACAGTGTTGGGGAGTGTTTCCTTCTGCTGTACATAGGGTCACTATGAGTTGCACCTGACTTGATAGCACTTAACAACCTAATGACAACTATATCCAATTACTCTAATCTTCTTTCATTATTAGATGATCTTCCTATCATGGTAATTATTTTATTTTTGATAAACATAATTTACTGAAGAAGGCCTAGTTCAACATATTGCTAGGCATTTGGTTATTTCCATTTTTTTAATCATTGCCAACCATAGTACAGTGAAAAATCTCTGTGCCTTTTGTTCCTTAGTGTGATTTAAATTGATCATGATATACTAGGCGCAGTGACACAGCCTGTAATCCCAGTGACTCAGGAGGCAGAGGCAGGGGTTCATGAGTTCGAGGCCAGAGGCAGTCTGTGTAATTTAGTGAGACTCTGTCTCATGATAAAAATAAAAAAGGGGCTGGGGTGCAGCTCAGTGGTAGAGCACTTGCAAAGTACGTGCAAGGCCCTGGGTTTAATTCCCCAGTATAGCAAAAGTAAATATATAAACAAATAAAATAAATAAATTGATCATGAAACAGTGTTTTAAAGGTGTGTACATCTCATCCTGGATTCATGCTTATGGCACTGTAATAAAGATATTCTCAATAAAACCTTGATCTCTCCCTATTTTTGTTCCTTTAATGTTATGATATTTTAGATCTGTTTTAAAATATAATTATCCAACTATTTACACTGATTGCTGAAAAATCTGTTTGATCCCAGTGATTGAGGAATTAGTGGCAGAATTGAAAGTTAGAAGGCCATAGCCCTCAATAATGGCCACATGTAAAGGTGGCCTAAGGCCCTGGTTTTTGTTTTGTAACTTTCTATTGTAGGAGAAAGATTTTGGAATTAGATATTTACTATTATGCCTGACTCACTGCATACTGGCTATGTGAGACATTATTAGTTTACTACCTGTCTTAGACATTATTTGTTTCTGTTGCTGGTACCATCAAGTGGGATCTGACTCATAGTGACCCTAAGTACAGCAAAATGAAATACTACCTAACACTGTGCCACACATACACACAATCTTTTTATCTTTGAGCCAATTGTTGCAGCCACTATGTTTCTTTTCATTTTGAATTGTACCACATCAGCAACTGGAGGTCCCAGGGCTTTATTCCATTCCTGTTCTTAAGGCCAACTCTACTGCGAAGAGACAAATCTTCCTCACTCCTCTTTTGAATGCTTTCTAGGCTGGGGGTGGGGCTCATTTTCCATCACTCTATTTGACAGTGCTTCTTTGCTAATCATAGGGTTTTCAATGGCTAATTGTTTTGAGAGTGAGCTGCTGGGTCATTCTCTCTAGTCTGTTTTAGTCTGGAAGCTCTGCTGAAACCTGTCCACCATGCATGGCCCTGCTGATATCTGAGGTCCTGGTGGCATAGCTTTCAGCATCACAGCTAGCCCCCATAGCACGACAAACTGACAGACACATAGAGGTGGATATTATTTATTTTCTCTAAATGTCATGTGGGCAAAATTGGCATGGAGTGCCTAATGTGAGATATTGTTTAGAGGACTGAGAGGGACTGGATTTATAGAAGCAGTAGAGGTGACAGCTTTGCACGAGTGTCATCTTGGAGCTGCTCATTCTCACCCACTTTCCTGATCAACAGCCAAGCGCTGCTGATTCTGCTTCCTAAATCTCTCAGGCCCTCACTCATTTCACAGCTCCATTCCCACTGCCCTGGCCATTTCTCGCTTGACCCAGGGCATTGTTA